>OY755216.1:1165244-1472667 GCA_963576765.1 Draba incana | reverse complement strand
CGTGGGTATGTAAATATTCCACGTGTGCTCATTATTTTTTCCTGGATGAAATGAAACCATTCTATAAAAGAACATTGAAGTGACTATGAAATGTTTTTCTTCTAATAGATTTTCTTCTAGGTTTTTAGTGATTATGAAATGTTCATTGTTCATCTAGGGCGCCTTTGAACCTTAAAGCAAGAGTAAAACGCCTACTCCGAATTCAAACCGAAGGTGGAATGGGGAAGTACTTAGGATTACCGGAACATTTCGGAAGGAAGAAGAAAGATATTTTTGCGGGAATTTTGGATAGAATTCAACAAAGAGCGATTAGTTGGTCGAATAGATTTCTATCTTCGGCGGGGAAACAAGTATTACTCAAAGCGGTTCTTACGGCCCTACCGTCCTACGCTATGTCATGTTTTAAGCTCCCGATATCGCTATGCAAGAAAATCCAATCCGCACTTACTCGTTTTTGGTGGGATGATAAACCGGGAGTAAAGAAGATTTGTTGGGTCTCTTGGGATAAATTGACTCTACCAACTTCGGCCGGTGGACTTGGTTTTAGAGAAATAGAGAAGTTTAATCATGCGTTACTTGCGAAGTTAGCTTGGAGATTGATAGATGAGCCCGATTCGATGCTAGCAAGGATGTACAAAGGGAAATACTTTCCGCATACTTCCTTCTTGGACTGTCATGAGACAGCTAGTTCCTCACATGGTTGGACAGGATTATTGGCTGGAAGAGCAGTCTTAAAACAAGGTATAGGCTGGCTGATTGGAGATGGAACAAACATTAAGGTTTGGGAGGATCATTGGCTCTCAACAACAGAGCCAAAAAGACCTATTGGTCCTCTACCTTTGGATGCATTAGAGCTCAAAGTTGCAGATCTTATGGAGCCAGGGTCTACAATATGGAACATCCAGGCCATTCGTCATTATTTACCTCAATATGAGGATTCTATTACAAGCTTACAACTGAGTTCCTTCCCTTCAAAGGACTCCATAGCTTGGTTACCCTTTAGATCGGGCGTATATACGACAAAGTCGGGTTATTCCATATCAAAGGTGAATGTCGCTTCAGATTTAATAGAAGATTTTGATTGGAAAGCGTGTGTATGGAGGGTTAAAACTGCACCTAAGATTAAAAGTTTTCTATGGAAGCTCAAGAGCAAAGCATTAGCCGTGGGTCACAACCTTGTTACTAGGGGAATAGTTGACATTCCTAAGTGTAAACATTGTGGTTCACTCGAAGATGAGCTCCATATACTGCTTTATTGCCCATTAGCAGCACAGATTTGGGATATTGCTCCTGTTACTCACCCGCTCAACCCTTTGGTATCATGGAGCATGAATCAGATCTTTACCGAGAGTGGGAAGCAGGTTAATTTACCTCCAATGGGACTCATGGACACTCCCCTGTTCCCGTGGCTGTTTTGGAATATGTGGAAAGCGAGAAACCAGTTGCTCTTCGAAAATCGACATTCATCACCAAGGGAGATTGTTTTAAGGGCCATAAGAGAAGCAAAGAATTGGCAGGAAGCTCAAGGATGCAACATCAAGACAAGCAGGGCAGTTCGCAAATCCCCTTCGGTCCTCATTAGTCAAGCCCCTCTATGTTTCACGGATGCCTCCTGGTTGTCACAAAGAGTAGGATGTGGACTAGGTTGGGTAATCAAGGATCATTCATCGAAGATCTTAGCCCAAGACTCGGTGTCAAAACCGAATGTGGCTTCGGTATTGTTGGCCGAGGCTCTAGCTTTAAAAGCCGCTTTAATTGCCGCTAAAAACATGGGTATTAGAGAGCTTAATTGCCTCTCGGATTCCCTCTTGTTAATCACGCTAATCAACTCCGAGGCGGTGACTAACGAGACGAAACCCATTCTTCATGACATTAGATGTCTTAGGAAGGATTTCAACTCTATCTTGTTCAATTTCATTCCACGCTCGGAAAATGTCGAGGTCGATGCATTAGCTAAGCTTAGTCGTGTTTCTGTGTATCCATAATCCTAGTTTGGATCTTTTATAATGAAATCGGTTTGTCCAAAAAAAAGAAATGTTCATTGAAATTATGAAGCTGATGAAGATTAATTTTACTTTTTAAAAATATATATATGTATATGCTTGGTTTGCTTAACGGGCCTATCGACCAAAAGAATTATATTTATCTACTCCTTGTTCATAAATAAGCCCATGAATGTCAAACGATGAAGACGTTTCAATGGTCTCAGTGTAGCTCAATTTTAGGGTTCAATGATTTTCCACTAGTGAACAATCAGATTCCTCACTTTTAAAATAATCCCATAAATAATCCACTAGCTCAAATTTCCCCCAAGCATTTAAAGTTAGATTAATGCGTTGAATGTCAAATCCTAAAGAGAGTCTGTTTTAACTTCTCCACCAAGCTATTGAACCAATAATAGAGATAATCCAAATGAATTTACTGATTTGAATCTAAAATAGTTGTAAATATATGGAAAATTAAAACAGCATAGACCAAGTTGAAAACGAAATATATAAACAAGAAAATCTTAAACCTTAAACGATTTGAAAGTTGCTAAAGAAACACAATATAGAAAATGTGTAACGATTACAAGTCAAGTGCTTCGTGCTTTCCTTTAGAGTCCTCCATGAAGTGTGTACCTTGTTGGATTTTAGCTAAACTTGGAACATAACTCATAAGAACTGATGAGCTAAACTTACAAGTCACTTGTTCGGTGCTTCTCCTTTGTCCTACTTCAAATGCCCTACAATTTTGTTTGTTTTCTGGCAAAATGTGTAGGATGTTGTTGGTATTCAAACACATTACAGCTTTGTTCTGCTCGTCTTCAACGAAACTCATCCCTTTATAGAAGTTGGATATAATCATTTCACAATTCTCTACCACTAGTAGGGACTCGTTCCATGATCCAGTATTTGCCCACCATACTTGTAAATATTGAGGATCATAATGATAATTTACACCTAATAGACAAAGTTGCTCTTCTCTAACCATTGATAAAGCCAATATATCAAGGCAATGATGAGGACGAGATATACTTTGAAAAATCGAAACGAAGTAAGAATTCACTATGTGGAGTCATTGTTTCAATAGCAACCCAATAAATACTTCCTTGACCGATACGCCACGACTATGTAGTGGTAAACAAAGCGTTCCATTCCAACAAAGCGTTCCATTCCTTACATGTGGATCGGAATCGTGCCAGTGGTTTAGCCGAAACCCTAGAAAGTATATCCTCTACCAAATCTCCTGGAAGGCTTCTCCCCTCCATAGAGATCACTTGCTTGTGATTAAAGTAAGTCTGCAAATCAAAATCTCTACTATATTGAGAGAGAGATATATAGAGGAAGCCACAACCGATAAAGACCTAGTTTCCCATATATATATCGATTGCTTGCTCTATCGATGAAGACCTACCTAGTTTCCCAAAAATTATATAGATAGAAAGAAATAAAAATTAAAAATTATATATATATATATATATATATATTTTTTTTTTTTGTAAATAACATAATGCAAATACGATATTTCAAAATAATTTAGAATTTTTGGTAACATGTTTGTTTAAAATTTTTGATTACGTTTAGCTTTCGGTTTTTATCGCTAACGAAAAAAAATGAAGGTATTTTACGACTATACAACATTTTATTAACTCGTTTCGGGTCACCACAAAGAAATGTAAACAAACACATAATCAAAAGAGTTTCCATTTATATACAAACCAACGAGAAATCATCGACCGTAAATTTTCCCTTCGCTAGACACGTGTCATTATCTCCTCTGTAGTCGTCAAGCTCCCTGAGCTCCGTCCTGGTGACGTCAGCACCGGCCAAACACTCCTCCTCTCTCTCCTGACTTTCCTAACGATGAGCCTAGCGTGTTGCCGAATAACTCCGTTCACGGCTTTGACGTAGTTTTTGGAGTCGTGGTCTCTCAAGACCGAACCGTCCGAGCCATAAGCCGCGCGTTGACTCAGCATTTCGAGCGGGTGAGGGCGGTTCAGAAACGCACGTAACGCCGTGGGAGAGTAACTCTCATGGCTCTTTTCTAAAACGTAAAGAGCGTTTCCCGGCGGTAGCCAAGGGTGCGTCGGCGAGACGCTCTCACTCGGCTGGAGAATAAATACTTTCCCCATCGGTGAATACAATAATTTCTACAAAAACACAACCAAACATTGATATAATGTGACTGTTTTAAACTCTTTATTTATTTTTAGACCTCCAAAACGTTAAATAAACGCTAAAGACTTACGTTTTGGTTGAGACAAGGATGTGTACGGAACGACCCGTTTAAACGCTTGAGGACGAGAGCAACATGGTCAGGGTAATTACACGAGAAAGCTCGTGGGACGATATCTCTATGCATCATCACACAATGAACATGACTCTCATCAAGACCAAGCTCCTCTAGAATCTTTTCACCGCCACAAAACACAAACGGCGAACCAACAGTGACAACGGGTTTCATAGCTTCTATGCTAACGAGTCCTCTAGTGAGTAGCATCAGATTCACTATTAACGAGAGACTGCCTCCAAGAGAATGACCCGTAAATTGAAACTTAGCTCTATCTCCATGTCGTGATAAATGCTCAGTTATTTCGGGTAAAAACTGCTCGTAAATTCCTTTTGCTGCCTCGTAGATTCCTCTATGGACTAATACATCTGTATCCTACAAATATTCACATCAATCTCCTAAGCTCTTTGACGTAAAAATCCAACCAAAACCAATTTAAGCGATCCGATAAACCGAAATAATAGCTGAACCAAAAACCAAATGTTCAATTCTTATATAGATCATGATCTTTACCTCAAACTTGGTTGGTTCAAAGAAGAGGTTTGCTTTCCAAGAAGCTAAAGAATCCGATCCCTACAATAATTAACACATTTAAAAATCATTTTAGATAAAACAGAGGAATTGCTAATATTATAGTCAAGAATTTGAAAACATGTTTTTTACCTGAATCACAAAGCACCTAGTGTATGTGTTTGGATCATCACACACAAACCACTCACAAGGAGAAGATTGTAAAGATTGCAACTCCTTTGCTGCTTCTAGCTTCTCCTCCTCACCCGCAGCAACAACCGCGGTCATCGTAGACGCAGCCGCTTGAGCCGCAGCCGCTGATTTATAAACCGAATTTCTCGGTTCCGAAACATCATACTCTTTGCACGAATGAATGTAAGACGCGGCCGATGCAGCAATATTATAAGCCGACGACGAAGATGAACGTTGTTGAGGCTTCTCGGACGTAATAACGGGAACACTCGTCGAGAGTTTCTCTCTAAGTATCGCTACTTTCGCTTTCTTCTCCAACGAAGACGTCACAAACTTTAATCCATAGTTTCTTCTCAAATCCTCACTTTTGATTTCCGGTATCGTGTAAGCCACGTTACACAAATAAGCTAACTGAGAAAGCCGTTTCGCATCAGACCAAGAAACCTTCGTAAGCAACCTCGAAAACGTTTCGCGTTCCCAATCGCCATCTTCAGATCCGTAATCCGCGACACAACCTTCTTCTTCTCCTACACAACCACACTTAACATCTACATTTTCATCTACAACTTCACTATTATTTGTTCTGTGTTCTTTTTTCCATTGTCTCCTTATCTCAAGCAACCTTTCGACCCAATTTGATTTCTTGATTCCATCAAGATTCGCCTCGATATTAATCTCATCGTTCTCTTTCTGGTCCTGAGAGGTATCCGTCTCGAACAGGAACGATTTTATCGGTTTTGGAATTATAGAACTCGATATTTGAAATGAAAACACTCCGACGGATCGGCTATTTTTCATTCCCGGACATAAAGACACGGCACAAATACGGTTGTTATTACCGGAATGACAACATAAATGATTGTCGGAACTTGATCTCTTTATACCACCGCTTTTCAGAACGAGATCTTGACCGGACAATGATCTACGTAGACCGATATGTTCTTTGAATACGTCATTCGCCGCTGATGGTGACGTAGACGTTAAAGCCGCATTAATCGCCATTTTTTATGAACAAAACTCCAACTGTAACAATCGATCAAGACGAGACAATAATCCAATTACTAAAATAAGAAACAGAACGTCTTCTAAAAAAAAATTTTAAGGAAAAAAAAACTTAAGTTGTCTAAACGTTCTTATTGTCTTTTCATGGTAGAAAATGAAATTTTAATTATTTCATGCTTCATTTGCAAATTCTAAGTAACGTTTTAATTGGTTTGACCAGTGTTGGCATATATAGTTGGAATGTGTGTTATTAGGCCATGTTCAATGCAGATTTCACGGGATCTTATGTGGTGTTCTTATAATATAAAATTATTAAAATACACACTATCTCTTCCTTTTAATCAACTTTATACCTTCTCTTTTATCTTTTTACTCAACTTTTATTAATTTTATATTTAAACACTCTCTTTTCCTTTTAAACACACTCTCCAAAAGATTAAATATTAGATTCCTCTCTCTCCCTTTTAAACACTCTCTCTTCCTTTTACTCAACTTTTATTAATTTTATATTTAAACACACACTCAATATACCCCACAAAAACACTATTTCTTCATTTTACAACTATTTTAATAATTTTATATTATAAAAATACTCCATAAGATCTCAAAATGTCACCATTGACCGATTTTTAGGTGATTGATCTAACAGCTAATAAAGAAGTGATTACATGTTATTAAAATATACCTACGAACCAACTAACAAACTTTGGTCATGTCTCTCCTATTTGTGGGGTTGGAATCTTAATAGTTGGACTGGGTCCTTCGAACAGAGGTGCATGCTTCCACGTGCGTCACGTACGATGTGGTCATCGTATTATCATTTTTTCATTACAAAAGAAAAAAGATCGAGAAAGCAAAAGAAAGTAGTTTTGTCTAATATTTTTCTAATTTAATATTGTTCTATCGTTTTTTTGGGGCTTGTTTTAATAGAATGTATTTTTATAAACTACAACGAAAATTATCTGGAAAGTTTCCGAAATCAAGAAAAGAGACAAAATTATTGAAATTTTGAAAAAAAAGAAAAACGAACAAAAGCATATATAATGATATGATATATATAATATGGTGTAATTTTACGGATTCTCACGAGAATAATTTGGAAAAACAAAACAAAGATAGAAGAATACGAGTTTCGAGATGCATTACCTTATTTTTCTCCAATGTTGATAAAAATGGCAAACAACAATGGAGGATTCAAAACAGTGATTCTGAAACCGTTGGATTAGCCGGAGATGATGATCATCATCAGATCGTCGATTAGATCTTCGATAAATAAATGTAAAAAACCACTAGACGGAGATTCCAACAATGGTAGATTTGAATACGTACGATGAATCTTAAACAAGAAGGTTACAAAGAGTCAGAACCAGATTCTGAAACTTGTTTCTTGTTTTGTAAAAGATTCATGAATCTCTCTCTCTCTTTCACAGATGCAAAATGCAAGCCCGATTAATATATAAAGTGAAATGAAAGAAGAGAGAGAATCAAGTCACGTGGAGAGACAAAGGAAGAGAGATGTGAGAAATGACGTAAATACCCTTCACGTAGTCCTTTTAATTACAGATCGGAGAAGCCGTGGTGGTTGGAAAGTAGTTAGCTCTTTTGCTTAATTAGCGAGAAATTTTTGGTAAATGTCGTTATGAAAATAAAATACTAAAGAGAAATTCTCTCAAATAAATTCGTATATTCCCACACAAGTTTCCTAAGATTTCTTCTAAAACTTTAGTCAAACCCCAAAAATCTTACAAAATCGATGAAGTGTGAAAGAAATTAGCTTTTCCCCATACGAACAACAATGTGATTAAACGCAAGTTTCGAGGGTATTTCTGTCATTTTAAAACTAGAGGGGTGCGTGAGAGATGAAAATATCTATTTGACCACGGAGGAGTCAAGGGTAAAATGGTAATTTTGTAGATGGACCGCGACGAGGCAAATGTTCGGTTGCATGAAGCAAAGAGCTTCAGTAATCTCCACATATCGTCACGCAGGTGGTTGCAGCCGTCTTTAGTTTCCCGCCGGTTTTCAAAGTTTCTTTTGGGGTCCATATTCTGCCAAGTAGACTCGCCACGTGGCCTCACAATAACCCTCCGTTTAACTGATGGGCATCGTTAGATAATGGGCTTATAGTGATACCTAAAGCCCATCAAAATCAAATGGTCAATGAAGATTTGAATAATTGAATTACATTATGAAATATGTCACACTCAGTTTAAATGCATGATATTATTAAGAAAACAGAAAAATAGTTGTATCTCAAAGTGGAAATCTCCGGAATCTTTAAATGATAGTGACAAAATTCTTAAAACGAAAAAAACAGTCAACAATCATAGCTTAATTAATTTGAAAGAAAGTTAGGTTTAAAACTGTTTATAATTCTTCTAAGAACTTCTGATAATGATGTATAAATTAAAAAAAAAAACAACACAATAAATCGTCATAGTTGCATTATGCAACTTGCATAATATTAGAAAACAAAAACAGGCCAACATTTGTAAAGAAAGAACACACTTACCTAACTCTCACCATGACTAAAAAATTAAAATAAAAAAAAAACGAATGATTTGATTTGTTTCACCAACATATCCACACAAAAATCGAATATGCGAATAATAACTACATTAAAAAAACGTATAATAAAATGGTGGTCCTACGTTACAAAAATATTTAAATAATGTAATTTTTTTTAAATAGAAATTTTCGAGGGAATATATATGAAGCTCACGCTAATTCCCTGTACATTGCACCAAACACTCTGCAACTTGAAAAATTTATCTCTCGAATCTTCGAATCTTTTTTATATTCTCTATTTTCGTTAATATTTGTTTTCTTTCTATAAACGAAAATCATCGATCTGAAAAAAAAAAAAATGAATCCGACGATGGATTCCGGCGCCGGAGGAGATTCCGGTGGTGCGACGGAGTTTTTTCAGATTCGGCTGAATCATAAACACGTTCTTAAGGAGAATCAGTGTTCTTCCGTTCTCGTTAAGCATATCAAAGCTCCTATTCATCTCGTAAGTCGTCGTCGTCACTGGATCTCTCTGATTGATTTCGTGCTAATAGATTCTGATTTTAGTGGAATATTATCAGATTTTGTTATGGATTGGAGTTCGAATTTCTGGTTGGTTGATTTTGAGATTGATTCAGAAATTTTTTGATTTTAGTGGAATATAGAAGCTTATTGATTCGTTTTTGTTCATGTTCTGCAAACTTAACACGAAGAAATTCTCTAAACTGATAGTGATTTGAATATTTATCAGGTTTGGTCTCTAGTGAGGAGATTTGATCAACCACAAAAGTATAAGCCTTTTGTGAGTAGGTGTGTGATGAAAGGTGAGATTGGAATTGGTAGTGTTAGAGAGGTTGATGTTAAATCTGGACTTCCAGCTACAACAAGCACAGAGAGATTAGAGCTTTTGGATGATAATGAACATATTCTTGGTATCAAAATCGTTGGTGGTGATCACAGACTTAAGGTTTGATTCTATATTTTTGATGGATTTTAGTGAACTTCCTCAAATGGTAAATTTTGAGTCATAAGGCAAACTTAGAGTGAATAATCTGATTTGGTTTCATCTATTGTTCTTGCAGAACTATTCATCAGTTGTTACGGTACATCCAGAGATAATAGATGGAAGAGCTGGTACAATGGTAATCGAGTCATTCGTGGTTGATGTACCAGAAGGTAATACTAAAGACGAGACTTGTTACTTCGTGGAAGCTCTTATACGATGCAATCTCAAATCTCTGTCAAATGTTTGCGAAAGAATGGCTGCTCAAGACACGATATAAGTTATGAATCGGTACTAAAGTTTTCTTCGTCAAACCGGTAGGATCGTAAATCAACAATTGGTAAAAGAGATTGATAATTATGTGACAAAAATATTTTGGCTTCTTGTATTTGCTGATCTCCCTTTTGAATGTGTATATACATATGAACACTATTGAATGTGGCTAAGTCTTAAGTTAAACCTCTAGTAGTCTCTTTAGGACAGCTGCATGAATGATTAATCCTCCATGTAGGTGTAATTGTGTAAGCTATAAATAGTAGCTGTAAATGACTAGAAATGTACCTTTTAACATTTCTAGTCATGTTTCTATTGTGAAGAATTTGGTTCGTGTCAAAAATCAGTTTAGGCTCTGATTAAAAAAGATTTTTATGATGGGGCCCAAACCAAATAGGATGAAGTATATGGTTTAATAGAATCATCACGAGATTCACGAGGCAAATTTTGGGGGGGAGGGGGGTGTTATATTTTTGAAAAATCTTATACATAAATTCATTTTGTACTATTTAACTTTTTCCTCTTTTGTGGTCACAGTAGTAAATATTTATAAATAAATCTTCTAGCAAAAAATAAGTCGATCACCACATAAATCATCTTTAAGGAAGATAACATTCGCCAACGTGTTAATGAAATCATCTTAAAGGAAGATAACATTGGTCCTTTATTTAATATGTGGGTTTTTCTAATCTAACACGTTGGCGAATGTATTAATGAAATAATACCCTTGTGAAGTTTTATTAGATAAGCATCGTGTGGCTTTTTTTAATCATCTTCAGTATATATCATGCATATTTATATTTCTATTTTTACTTATGTATTTGAAATTAATGAAGCAAATGACCATTAAAACGAATAGAGAATATTTTTAGCAAAAAAGAAGAAGAGAATATCCTAGTTTAAAATAAAATAAAATCAACGGTTCAATTGCAAGTCCAATAATTCATTATACTAAAGAAAAATACAACTCTTGGAGTGTTTGGCACATATGTTCAGTAAAGTAGACATTGTAAATAATCAGTTCCTAGGACATGTCAGAAATGTAACGTTGTACTATGAAACTTGTCACTGTTAATAATTTTGACGATGGCAAACACCTAACTCGGTACTATCACAATAAATGGATTTCCAAGTTGCTATTTCATCTCATCTAGTGTTAATAGATTTCTTTTCATCACAATATGATCATTATACGTGTCGACTTTATACTTTTTCAAGATTTGTATTTTCCCAACCGCCCAACTAAATTAAAAATCAGACAAAAATTTCCAAAATTGTATACACGTTTACTTATTATTTATTTCATTTCGTATTAAAATTCGTAAACCATAAGTTACATCATTTATAGTACTGTAAATAAAACGTGTGTTAACAAACATATATCACTAAAAAGACGTAAGTAACAATATAAACAAAATATTTATACAAAAAAGTTTAGAACTGGATAATGTATATTTTGTTGTTTCTAATCACACGGTATTTTTTTTTACACCAAACGGTATAGTATAATTTATTGAATGGTTAAAGTTTGTTTTCTGTTTGTTTTTGCTTGAACATCTGATTTATTAGTCTCTCTGAATAGTACAATGTTTATAAGAGAATTATTGCATTCAATTAGGAAGAGCATTGTAAATACAACAAGAATCCCAATCGACAAGCTGAAGTATGTCGTCTATAAGGATTCACATTTAAAATTAAATAATACAAAGTAACATATTCTACCAAATTGGGATTTTAAAAGAAATTTGAAAATCGACAAACTATATAATTCTTTAAATCTTGATTTAAAATCTTCGTTACATATTCTTTAAATTCTGGTGAATCTATATTTCAAATTTATTTATTGAGTTTAATCAGGGTACGTATGAAAATAATCAAGAGAGTAGAAAATAAATATGCAAAATTACAATATCACTACAAGAAAACAGCGCGATTCCTACGGAAATATCCGTCGGAAGTCTGTCGGAATAAGAGTTTTCCGATAGATTTCCGACGGATATGTCTGTCGTTTCTATCTTGTCGGAAATGGAAATTCTGTCGGAAATTTCCTACGGATTTCCGACGGCAGTATTTCCGACGGAAATACTGCCGTCGGAAAGCTGTCGGAAACAAAACCGACAGCTTTCCGATGGGTTCCGACTACTAGTAAACCGACAGACTTCCGACGTCATTATTTCCGACAGATTTCCGACGGTTTTATTTCCGACAGCTTTCCGACGGATCAATTTCCGACGGATTTCCGACATATTCGTAGAAATAATTAAAAATAATAATAAATTAAATAATAATTAATTTAATATAAATTTAAAATTTAAAATTTGAATTATTTAAATTAAAATAAAATTAAAAGTAGAAATTAAAATAAAATTAAAAGTAGAAATAAAAAGTAATATTGTTTTACAAAACGTTAATAATAAAAATCTAAGTGGTGGGCCCCGGCAGAAAATCCGGGTTGCGCCCCAAGTACGCCATCATCCGCTGCATCATCTCCCTCTCCTTGTCCCGCTCGGCTCTCTCCTTCACTCGCTCGGCTTCTAGGGCGGCTTGTGCATCTCGTATCTCTTGGACCGTCGTCTTCAAACCTTCAATTTCGACGTCCTTTTCCTTCATCTGGGCTCTCAGGTCGGATGTCTCGCTGTAGTAACAAGAAGACCCCGATGATCCCGCATCGTCGGGAAGACCATAAAGCCGCCCTTTGCTCTGCGGAGCAACCTGCAGAACAAATTAAATTGTAAATGAAAAAGACTTGAAAACTAATTTAAATTTTACATACCTTTAAGACGAATTGGTTGATGATGTCGTCCGGGGCTTGGGTGAGGGGAGGGGTTCCTTCGACGTCTGGCTGAGACAGAATGTACTCCTCTTCCATTCTTTGGACGCTCTCCTGAATCTCCCGAGCTACCTGATCCTGGACAACACCATTCTTGTCGGTGTGTGTCGCTAGCAGAAGTTCCAAGTTGTTGGGATCCCGACCCAACTCCTTAGCCTGCAGTTGTTAGATATTTATTTAATAATATAAATGTATAAAAAAAAAATTTAATAAAAATCAAGACGTTCAATGAAAAACTTACCATATCCCTAGCCTTTGTCTTCTTGCTGGTAGCTCCAAGGTTGTGGGTGGCAGGTCTCTTGCCGTTGCGCTGGCTGTTCCGGTTGCTAGAGTGATATGTAGAGCTCTCCTTGGTCGCCTCTAGTTGCCAATAGGCGATGAACCCGTTCCACAACTCCGCCTTCTCCACCATCTCCTTTGGCACCTGACCGTGTAGCCACTTATCCTTCCACTCGAACACCTTCTTCGAGTAGCGCAGTGCTGCATAAGAGTCGAATTCCCTCCTAACCATAGCGGTCATGTGTGGGTCCCACCTAAATTCTTGCTGCAAATACAAAAATTAAATATAAATAATAATAATTTAAATGAAAGTAAAAATTGTGAAAACAGATGACTTACCGCAAATTGGCGAAACCACATATCTTGATCCTCCAGTGGCATCAAGGTGTACGTCGCATAAGGACGGCTGAGCAAAGAGTTTTCCATCTTGTTGAGGGACTTCGAAATCTCGCTGCGAGAATCACCAAACCTAGAGGAAAAAATGTAACATTAGTCGCAATTAAATTAATTTTGTTAAAAAAAAAACAGAAATGGAACAAAAAACTTACCATCTGTCTCTACCGAGCTGGTCTGGATGGAGTCTAGTCAACCTCTCTCGTCCAGGAAGACCCATGAAGTCCTCGACGCTAATCTGCGACGGTGCTGTGGTGGCTGCTGGTGTTACCGGCGTCTGTAGAGGTGTAGACGACGGTGTAGGTGCGGACGTCGAAGTCGAACGAGATCTACTCGTACACGACGACGACGTTGGCCGCTGCCAGATGTAGCAGCGAAACCACCGTAATCCCTACATTTATATCAAAATTTTAAAGTTTTATAAGGTTTTTGTAAAGTTTTATAAGGTTTTTAAATAGTGTTATAAGGTTTTTATAAAATTTTATAAGGTTTTTAAATATTTTTATAAGGTTTTTAAATAGTTTTATAAGGTTTTGTAAACATTCTTATAAACCTTTTAAAAACTTTCCTAAATCTAATTGTTTAAAATTCATTAAAATGTAGATATAAATTCAAAAGTTAAGTCATTATCTTCAAATTTACAATTATTTCGATATTATATAATTCTTAAGTAATTGTTACATAATTTAAAATTCTAAAAACCCTAAAATTCTAAAATTCTAAATTAATCGTTATAACTGTTTAAAAATTAGTAAAACATGTTAACAATTTTCTAAAAATTTATGGAAACAATTATTTCCCTAAATCTAAATTCATAATTTTTCCTAATCATAAATCTATTTTTTTCTAATCATAAATCCTAATTTTTCCTAATCATAACAATTTAAAAAGCCAAACAATTTAGTAAAAATTAGTAAAAATACTAACAATTTAGTAACAATTTCATAAAATTAGTAACAATTTCCAAATTTCCCAAACCCTAAATCTAACCCTAATCCTAATCCTAAATCTACAAAAATTCAATTCACAAACTATTTTATATTAAATCTAACCAAAATCAACATCAAAATCAAAATCAAAATCAACAAATCATGCAAACTTACAAATGAGAAGGAATATCATCCGCCATATGTAATCCGGCGAAGAGGAGCGGCGGAATCCGGCGACGAGGAGGCGAATTCGACGGCGGCGGCGAGGACGAGAAGATTAAGAGGCGGAGGCGCGGTGGGGAGAGGATCGGAGGAGAGGAGAAGGAACGCGGTGGGGGAGAGGCTCGGGGTCGAATTCCGGCGAGGAGGAGCGGCGAAATCGGCGGTCGGAGGCAAATCACGATCGGAGGAGGCGATTGGAGGAGGATTTCAACGAGTGGAGAGGAAGAAGAAGACGACGGGTTTGTTAATAAAATCTGTCGGAAATCCGTCGGAAATCGAAATAAATAAATTAAATTGGACCGACTCATTTCGCGGTATTTATTTTTCATTTCCCGGGTAAAATTTGGCACATCCGTCGGAAATCCGTCGGAAATATATTTCCGACAGATTTCCGACAGATTTGGGGTTTTAAGCTTGTTTATGATCCTTTTTCGTAGTTACAAGTTAATAGCAAGGTTGGAGCAATATTTGGAAGATATTTACTTGAAAATGGTCTGTGTTACTTTCAAATTCTAAACATTTGATCTTTTTAGGATTTTGTCGTAAGCATCTATGTTAATGTCTATGTAATCGTATGAAATGGTTTTCGTTGAAACATGACCAAATCGCAAATAATGTTCTGTATATCATTCACAAGGTTATTTATTCACATATCTTTTACTTTAGTTGTTAGAATTGTATGCCGAGACTTTGTCTTCTTGAAATTTTGGAATTTGGCCTCAAAACCCTAAATCTGTCGGAAATCTGTCGGAAAATTGTATATATTTCCGACAGATTTCCGACAGATTTAAGGGTCACACGTGTCGTCCGTTAAGGTTAGCCTGATATGAAGCATCTGTCGGAAATCCGTCGGAAATATATACAATTTTCCGACAGATTTCCGACGGAAAATCAAGTTATTAATAAAAAATTCCAGTTAAAAAACCCTTAGAAACAGAGCAAAAATGCAGAGTATTGAAAGAAAAATCTAAAATTTTAGACCCTAGACAGGTCCATATCAAATGACACTATCTACTTTCAAGCCGTACACGAAAGGACAAAGCTTTGTAGCGACATAAACAATGATCTACTCAAACTAAAAGCTTGTAAAGTTCTAAAAGTACCTTTTTTCGGAAATGGTAGTCGCTGTGAAGCTTGAATTTTTCAGGAAATGGAAATAATTTGACTTATGAAGACGAGGAGTGTCTTTTCATATGAAAGAGAATTTGGGAACTCACAAAAATATTATTACAGCTTTTTAAACTTAATTACAAGATGTAAATGGTGAATTGAAAATTGTGCCGAAATTAGTATAAAGCCCACTTTAATGCACCGAAATTAGTATAAAACCCACTTTAATGCACAAATTTAAGGGTAACACGTGTCGTCCGACAGATTTCCAACGGAAAAAGGGTAACACATGTCGTCCTTTAAGGTTTGCCTGATATGAATATTCCGTCGGAAATCTGTCGAAAATATATATATATTTCCAACGGATTTCCGACGCATGCTTTATAATAAGAAATATATAAATATCAGTTTCTGTCGGAAATCTGTCGGAAATATATATATATTTCCGACATATTTCCGACGGACAATCATTTTTTTAAAAAAAAAAATAAAAAATAAAATTTATCTGAAATTCTTGTTTATGTTAACAAATACAAACATATCAAAACCCTAAATCTGAGTCTGAGTCTGATCCTTCCGAAGGAATTGTGTCTTCTTCTTCATCAAATTCTCCAACTTCTTCTTCTGATTCTGAATGTACTATATTATCACCAAATTCAGTGAAATCAACAAAAAGGTCTGATATGCTCAAATTAACCTAGAGCTAACTCTCTCAAATTAAGAGATCAATGTAGTACTTTAGGTATCGAAATCCACAGGGAATCAGAAAACACAATAGATTTATGAGTTCGAATTATGCTAAGCAAGATTATAAGAATGCAAAAACAAAGCAATAAAAACTGTTGTAAATCATTTAGAGAAAAGCGCTAGGCACAAGGAAATCTCCAGTGCATCAAAATTGCAGATAAATCAATTGATAGGATTATTAAAGCACAGTTCTTGAACATGAACACGAAAGTAAAACAAACCAGCTTCCGCTGCGAATATTATCTATGAATAAATCCTAGAAAACCAAATTCCTTTGCGAATCCTATGAATCTAAACAAGCATTAATTTCAGGCTCAATTGTTCACAAAACCCTAAGCCAAATTCCTTTGCGAATAGGAATTTTGCTCATCAAAGACTAGATCAGGAAATTAATCAAACTCTTGTTTCTATTAATTATTCTAAGATCAGATTTCAGTTCATGACGCTAAAATCAGCAATAAAAGCAAGTCAAGATGAAGAACATTCTAATGATATTATCCTAACAATCAGATCAGATCAGCAATTTATCAAACACTTTCGAATAACCCTAAACCTAACAAAGGAAACTACTTAGACATATCGAATAATGAAAACATGGTTTTATTAAAAGATAAATCAAAGAGTTAAGTAAAATAAAGCGTAAGTCTAAACAATGACTTAGAAAACACATATATAGGGGTACAAAGTCGGCTAGAAAGTTAAAAGTAAACATCTGGAAACTTCGGGCTTCGAACAGACTTTTCTAATTAAAATCTGGCCTTGGTCGCGCAGGGTGTCGATCGACACTGATAGATGGTGTCGATCGACACCAACTTCAAACTCGGATTCTTCTGCTTCTCAAGTCGTAGTGTCGAGCGATGCTCAGTGGTGGTGTCGCTCGACACAGACTCCAAAACTTCATTCCATGATTGCATCTTTGCCGCTTCATTCCGTGATACTCCAAAACTCCCAGTAAACATCTTTTAAGCTCCAATCGTCCTTGTACCTGAAAAGACTCTAAAACCAACACAAAACATAACAAAGACTCTAGATATATGACTTATATCATGGCTTAAACAAGGTAAAAACCATGATATATCAACTCCCCCAGACTTAGCTTTTTGCTTGTCCCTAAGCAAAACACTGTAATCACTCCTTTAGGAACCACATACCTTTGCAAAGCTAATCCGGTGATACTTCGATGTTTCCCTAGAAGCTTAGTAGTCCTCCAGATTGAATCCAAACCCCTTAGAGAAACTCAGACTTTCAGTCGCAGGCCCCTTAAGTTCAATTAGGTGCGGTCTCATCGAGGGAATATCGATCGCTGGACCTTCTAGATTCTTTCGCTTCCTTTAACACTTTTCCCGCGTTTCACCCTCTCTCTTCTCTCTGAAACTGTTTATCCAATTAAGGATATCATAGAGATGCAATGCCTTTTTGTTGAACTTTTTTCTTGTGATGGCGGGTACCTCAGCAGAGGGTCCTTTACCACCAAATGCCTATATGAATTCGGGCTTGCACTTTTCTGCAGATTTTTTATTTCCTTGGCATCTCTATGATTTCACTAGATCAGCGCTCACTACTGTTGTTCTATGAGGCTTTTATGATGGCGGGTACCTCAGCAGAGGATCCTTTACCACCAGATCTAGGACAGTTGTACTCATCATACGGGAAGAAGTTTCAAGAGCGGTCCTTCCTCGCTTTCAAGTGTTTAGAAGCTGAATCAAGTCTTGCGATTAGCCAATACCCTTGACAAGAAGATTAAGATTCATTAGGGCGGGGTCTTTGACATCCTTTCTGACGTTCTCCAGAATTTTGAACTCGCTCCGTTAAACCGATCCACTTCCAGTTACCCACCTCAGTAAAACCAGCCAACTTGCATTGGAATGGTCCATGAGTGATGTTCAAAGCAAGTCTAAAAGAGAGGTTTTGACTCTAAAATTTTTAAAAATGACTCAAAAACACCAAAAGAAAACACAAAAGTTAGCGACTACCTCCCCCAGACTTAAACGACACTGTCCCCAGTGTTATTAAGCCTAAGATCGGTGAAACAAGATAAACAGGAATTGAAACGAATGAAAAATCAAGTAAGAATTTGTACCTGGGGACCGTGTCGATCGACACAACATCAGTGTCGATCGACACTCACGTTTCTGTCCCGATTCTGACTATGGATTTTCATGGTGTCGATCGATTCTCCTGTTGGTGTCGATCGACACCTTCAATTGAAGTTCATTCTCACTTTCAATTCGAACGTTTATTTTCTTGAAAATCGACACCAAAAACAAAACCAAAGCGTAAAACTGAAAAAGAAACATAAAAAGAAAACATAAATATTAAACTTACAAATGGGTTGCCTCCCATTAAGCGCTTGTTTTCAGTCTTTAGCTTGACTGTGATGGAACTCGGAACTATGGTGGATCTTTAGGAAGTATCGGACTTCCTCTATCCTGAACGAAATCGGCAACTTGTTTCAAACGGACCTTCTGGACAGCTCCCCCAGGCTTATCAGAAACAGACTCAGGAAAAAGTCTCATCGTTCTCTCCATCATTTCCTGAAGAACTGCTTCTCCTTGATCTTTAAGCTCCGAAGGAATGATGATTCGCATCTTTGCGAAAGGCTTTGAACTCCTCTTAGGTTTCATCTCTTCTTTTCTCTTTCCTGCAAATCCATCAGAAAAATCAAGCTTTCGAGGAACTCGAAGCTTGCATGAGCGCGTAACAGGCTTTTCATCTTTAATGAATGTAGAAGAGACAGAATTGAGTACAAGGGGTTCATACCTGGGCTCTTCATGAGGTATCTCAGGAGATGGTTCTGAAAAGACCACTTCTTCAATGATCTCAGCAGGAATATCTTTCGAAGGCTCCTTGATTGGTTCGTCATCCAGCGATGTATCAACAGAGAAAGCTTGACCATCAATGGTGGATTTCCTTCTTGTTGTCTCCATGTCAAAGTCCATGACAATATCACCAAGATCAAGCTTTATCTTCCCTTTCCTCACGTCGATTTGAGCGCCAGCAGTAGCTAAGGATGACCGTCCTAGGATCAAAGGATCTTCAGGCTCATCTTCGTACTCCAAAACTACAAAATCCGCTGGAATAATGCAGTCTTGAATCCTGATCGGCACATCCTCTAGAATTCCTTTTGGGAATCGCCTCAACCGATCGGCTAGAGTAAGAAACTTCCTAGTAGTCCTGAAATTAGTCATACCAAGATCAATAGCAACAGATAATGGCATTAAGTTAATTCCTGATCCTAAATCACTAAGATTGTGAGGAAACTGCCCTGTCGAGATGGAGCAATTAAGCACGAAGTTTCCTGGATCTGGCAGCTATACAGGAATCCTGCTTTGAATCATTTCGGTTACTTCTTCTGAGACTACTATGTCCTTCTTCTTCTTCCTAGGTACTGGAGGAGTATTCAAGAGAATCGCTCTGATATCTCTAGTCAGCAGTGCTCCCTCCTCAGGACTTATACCATTAGCTGCAAGCCGCTTGACGTATCTCCTAAGCGTAGGAGAAAGTTTAACTGCATCGATCAAAGGCATCTCAACCATGACCTTATCAATGATCCGCCTGCAAAATGCTTCTTCAATCTCCTGCTTAGACCTTTTAACTCTGGGGAAAGGAACCTTGGCCTTGTGGACGTTCTCCTCAGAAACAATCGCGATAACTGCAAAATCAGGCTTTGTCTGGACGGGGTGTCGATCGACACTCTTTGTAGTATCGATCGACACTAGATCTTCTGTCTCGATCTCAGATAACTCCACAAGTGGTGTCGATCGATTCCCTGGACCGGTGTCGATCGACACCTGCTCTGCTGTACCAAAAATCTCATCCAATTCTGCGAAATAATCCTTCGTCTCAGTGTGAATAGCATTGCAAGTGCTCCTTGGGTTTACATCGGTCTTCGCAGGAAGGAAACCATCTTGTCTTCCAACAGATTCAGCAGTCTTCGCAACTTGTGTATCCAATTATTTCATATGAGCGCTCAATGACTCGAATTTCCCATTAAGGTCTTGGTAGACTGAGTCCAACTTCCCATTGAAAGTAACTTCCAACTTCTGTTGTCCATCTAGGAGTCGCGCAAGCATAGTTTTCACCTCGTTGTCTTGCTCAGGAGGTTTCTGGTAGGACGAGGAACCATAGCTTCTGTTGAAGTTGTTGCTCTGAAAGGGCTTCTGATAGCCTTGCTGACTTCCATACTTCCGAAATCCTAAGCCATTGATGTAATTCACATCCTCTCCTGCTGTCTCAACTTCATGGGCAAATTGAATAGACTTCTTGCCCACAAGGATACTTTTCATAGAATCCAGCTTCGCGTTCATCTCAGACAAGTGCTTTCCGCCATCTTTGTTTTCGCTAAACTGTTTCCTCTCAAAGTCGGCGTTCTTCGTGCTATTGCTAGAAGCCAAGTTCTCGATGAGAGTGATTGCATCTGCTGGGTAGTTGGTATTGAAGTTACCACTACTCGCTGCATCCAGTGCCATCTGATACCGCCAGTCTACTTCCCTGTAGAAGATGCCTAACAATTGAACGTCTGTGAAGCCGTGGTGAGGACAATCCCTCTGATAGGACTTAAGTCGCGTCCATGTAGCCTTAAAAGCTTCTGTAGGACCCTGCTTGAAAGAAGTAATCTTTTTCCTCAGCTCTTCTGATCTCGCATCATCAAAGAAGTTGTTCAGGAACGCGTTCTTTGTGTCCTCCCAAGTAGTAAGCGATCCAGGCTCAAGCTGCTTCAACCAGTAAGAAGCATCCCCACTAAGAGAGTATGGGAATAGCTTGCAGAAAAGATAATCGCTAGACACTCCTTGAGCCTTGATGTTGGAGGCTAAATCCTCGAAGTTCTCGATGTGATCCATCGGATGCTCATGTGGAAGGCCATGGAAAGGATATTGAGCTACTAGTGAGTAGTACGCAAGCTTCAGCTCAAAATCATTCCTCTGGAAAGCTGGAGGACGAATCGCAGCTCGATTCGCGTAGAACTGATCAGGCCTGTTGAAATCAGCTAGAGTGCGGTTCTGGACAAGGCGTCGATCGACACCCTCCTGGTGTCGATCGACACCTGGCTGTCTGTTGCGTCCAGCGATCTGATTCCCTTGTTGCTCGGCGTGAATCCCATGCGGGTGTCGAGCGACACCGTTATGGTGTCGAGCGACACCAGCTTGATTTTCGAACACTGCTCCTTCGTCAACTGGCTCGACAATCTCCTCGACGATCACAATACCATCGTCGTTAATCCTCAGCCCTTCGGCGTTGTATCTGAGACCTGCCGGATCACGCAGAACTCCATCCTCTCCAGGAATCAGTATAATACGTTCTTGAGCAGCCATTCTAGCTGTTCTTCTGTTCTCACGTTCTAAACGCGCAAGTTCCTCGAGATTGTAACCAACTAGTTCCTCGTGTCGATTGCTCCTGATTAAAATCTGGAAACTTCGGGCTTCGAACGGACTTTTCTGATTAAAATCTGGCCTTGGTCGCGCAGGGTGTCGATCGACACTGATAGATGGTGTCGATCGACACCAACTTCAAACTCGGATTCTTCTGCTTCTCAAGTCGTAGTGTCGAGCGATGCTCAGTGGTGGTGTCGCTCGACACAGACTCCAAAACTTCATTCCATGATTGCATCTTTGCCGCTTCATTCCGTGATACTCCAAAACTCCCAGTAAACATCTTTTAAGCTCCAATCATCCTTGTACCTGAAAAGACTCTAAAACCAACACAAAACATAACAAAGACTCTAGATATATGACTTATATCATGGTTTAAACAGGGTAAAAACCATGATATATCAAGGTCCAACGCTGAAGAATGACCAACTGGAGTCATCGGAGTAATTCTAGTTGGTTGCATAGCATCTTGCTCAACAATTCCATATAGTCTCCCTCTTGGATTAATTGGAGTCATTGTAATCCAAGGATCTCCTCGATGTGTTACCCTAGGGTAAGAAATGTAGCATACCTGAAACAAACATATTTAGTTTAGGCAATTTCAATATCATTATTTATCTATAACGCACGTAGTATAAAATTTCAAAATCAAACCTGGTCTGCTTGTGATGCTAGGATGAATGGGTCATACTTTTGCAGTCTCCTAGAAGAATTTACTGAAGTGACGCCAAATTGGCTCACCTGAACACCTTTTGGATATGGGGGATCATACCACTCACACAAGAAAACAATGCACCTCATGCCCAACATTCCTGGATAGCGCACTTGCAATATTTCTTTGAGAATCCCGTAGTAGACTACATCACCACTTGTAGCTGAAATACCGTAATCTGCAGTTGCCCTCGGCCTTTCTTCATGAATCCTAAATGCAAATCCCCTAGTGCAATACCAAACGTATGATGTTGCTTCGTAGCTTGGGCCAAAAACTATCTCTTGTAACCATGTCGGGAACCTTTCTCCATTCTTCATTCCTTCAAAAACCTGAGATAATAATTTAGACAAATTAATAAACAAACATTTAATTAAGTAATAATTAATTCACTAATTTTAAGATATATAAGCGTTTTTTTAAAACTTATGTAATATTGCAGCCAATTTGGAAACTCGGTTTCCTTAGATTCTCCAAGTTCGTCTTCTGTCATATCCGGATAATAGCGACGTATTGATGCAATGTAAATCCTGAAAGCAAACAAAAATATATAACATATGAAACCTATATATTACTTAGGTATATAAAAAAAGAAGTATTTAAATAAGTTCTGTTTTTACCTTTCGTACTCCGCCATCTCCTCACAATTCGTGAGGATATACATATGTAAGTGCCTCCACTCATCTTGTGATAGGAAGCGTCTCTTCCCTCTTCCAATCACTCGGCCAACTTGCGAAAATAACTCAGGGACCAGCGCGGCATACGTGACTCTCTCACCTATATCATTATGACGAGCAGGACGTCTACTCTTCGTACGAACTTCCCGTGGAAAGTAATTTTCCGCAAACTGTGATGATTCTTCATTGATACTCTGTGCGACAATAGAACCTTCAACTCGAGCCAAATTTTTGACCTTCTTCTTTAGATGGAACATGTACCGCTCGAAAGGATACATCCAACGAAATTGAACGGGACCACCTAGTTCGGCTTCACGGGGGAGGTGTAGGGGAAGATGTTCCATAACATCAAAAAAAGATGGCGGAAAGATCTTCTCAAGATTGCAAAGGATCACTGGTATATTGGCATCTAAATTGTGGATCCCCTCAACTGTAAGTGTCCTCGTGCATAAATCCCTAAAGAAAGCACCAACTGCTGCAATAGCTTCGTGGACAGTTTGAGGAAGGAGATGGGTAAAAGCAAATGGAAGAAGCCTCTGCATCAGTACATGACAATCATGACCCTTCAGTCCCATAAACTTTAGGTATCGCGAGTCTACGCAGTTACCCAGATTAGCTGCATATCCATCAGTGAATTTAACTTCGTCTTGAATCCACCGGAAAAATTCTCTTATCTTTTGTATTTGCAATCGGTACGGAGGAAAAGGATATGTACCATCGGGAAGACGATCAAGATAATCACGGTAGCAAATCTTTGAAACATCCATCCTAGACTTCACATTGTCTTTTGTCTTTCCCGGGATGTTTAACACCGTATTCATGATGTTGTCAAAGAAGTTCTTTTTAATATGCATCACATCGAGTTTGTGCCTTAATAAATGATCCTTCCAATACGGCAAATCCCAAAATATATTCTTCTTGTGCCAGTTGTGAGCTTCCCCTACACCACAAAGCGGTTCATGCCCATTACCCCCACAATCAGGAGTCCTCTCAGCACCAAAATCTCTCAGCAGCTCCAATATAGTACGACCGTCTACCTCATCAATTGGAGCATCAACCACTTGTGTATTTTTCTTAAATAATCTTTTAGACCGACGATATGGATGGCCGTCCGGTAGAAACCTTCTATGGCAATCAAACCAACATGCCTTTCTTCCATTCCTCAATTGGAAAGCGTGAGTGTTGTCTTGACAAAACGGGCACGATAATCTTCCATGAGTAGTCCATCCAGATAGCATACCGTATGCTGGGAAATCGCTAATAGTCCACATAAGGACCGCACGCATCAGAAAATTTTGCTTCCGTGAAACATCAAACGCTTCGACACCGTGACTCCACAACATTTGTAACTCATAAATCAATGGCTGGAGGAATACATCAAGTGATCTCTTCGGATGCTCAGGACCGGGAATAAGAACGGAGAGGAGTAAAAACTCTCGATGCATGCACATACCAGGGGGCAAATTGTACGGTGTTACGATTACGGGCCACAAAGAATACTGCCTTCCATGCTTCCCAAATGGGTTGAAACCATCCGTACTTAACCCGAGGTATACATTTCTTGACTCGTATGCAAAATCCGGATACAACATTTGAAAATGTTTCCACGCTTTTGCATCTGAAGGATGTGTAATCTCTCCATCTTGACGATGCTCTGCATGCCATCTCATTTGTTCTGCCATTCGCGCAGATTGATATAACCTCTTTAACTTCGCTGTCAATGGTAAGTACCACATACGTTTATATGGAATTGGAACTCTCCCACCAGTTTCCTGATACCGTGGTTTACGACAAAATTTACATCTTCTCCGGTCTTCGTCTTCTCTCCAATATAGCATACAATTGTCAATGCATACATCTATCGCCTGATACAGCATACCAAGACCAGCTACAAGTTTCTGTATCTCGTAGTATGATGCAGGTGCCTGATTATCTTCAGGCAAAATATCTTTCACAAAATCTGCTATCGCATCAACACAGTCTTCCGCCAAATTGAAGTCCGTCTTAATGGTCATCAGTCTACTAGCAGTTGATAAAGGTGAATGTCTGTCTCGACACCCATGATATAAAGGCTGCTTCCCTGCGTCTAACATATCAAAAAATCTTCTAGATTCTTCATTTGGTTCTTCTACTCTATCCTCCCCTATTACGATCGATGGCAAATTCTCTCTAAATGCATCATGAACCATCTCAGCGGTACCTACACCAAAATCTACTTCCGTTCTATGTTCGCCTAAGCTATCCGTTCTATGTTCACCTAAGCTATCCGTTCTATGTTCGCCTAAGCTATCCGCAACATATGGTGCACTGCTACTACTAGCACCATCATTATTAGTTTCTCCATGAAAAAACCAAATTTTGTATCCAGGCATAAAACCATTGGTATACAAGTGATGCCAAACTTGTTCTACATTAACATTACGCGAATTGCAACAATTTAAACATGGACATTTTATCACCTTCGATTCCCGACAACCGCCATGAACTCGCATATAACTCGTGCATAACTTTCATTTAATGTCTTCGACTCCGGATCATACATCTCTTCATCCATCCACGATCTATAATATCTAGAAGATGACATCTCACTCTCTTAACGATTTTTTGTAACAAATGTTTGGTTGGAAGTTGTTGTTGTTGTGAGTGAATGAAGATGTGTGAAATCATATATATAAATACGCTGACCGTCGGAAATCTGTCGGAACAGCGTCGGAAAACCAACGGATATATTAACGGCTACATAACGGCTATTTTTCTGACAGATTTCCGACAACTAGTTGGGTGTCTGTCGGAAATCTGTCGGAAAATTTCCGACAGATTTCCGACAGCTATTTTTTCCGACGGATTTCCAACAGCTAACCGGAATCTCCTCCGGCGTCGCCACCGGCTAGTTACCCGGTCCAATAATCCGACCGATTTCCGACGGTCTGTTTGTCCGTCGGAAATAATTCCGACAGATTTCCGACGGAATTGAAAAATTTCAGTTCCGTCGGAAATCGGTCGGAGTACCGTCGGGAAATTTCTGACGGAATTACATCCGTCGGAAATTCAGTCGGATTTGCGGCTGTTTTCTTGTAGTGTATACTTTTTTTTTTGATAAAGAAAATTACAATATACAAAATATGACATTCTACCACATGTCTTCTCTTTTCGAAAAGGGAAAAATAATTTTTAAAACGACTCTTCAAAATCAGCATTTTTCGTTGTAGAAAGTTCTCGATCGTTATAGCTAGCATACATATATTCAAAGTTGTCAAATACTTATATACCAAAACGGCAATGAAAAAGTTGTCACTAACAATTATATATGTAGTCTTCATTCAAAATTTTATATTTGTTACAGCTTTACTGTGTGGTTCATAAACAATAAATGAGCAATTTTTTTTGTTTTAACAAAATACTATTGTAAAGGTAACTAGGGTTTGGATGTCAAAAATTATTGTCTAGGGTTTGCTACAGTCACATAACTCTCTCTTTCTCTCTCTCGTACGCACAAAGGAAGCTATTTATTACTTTTTTTTTTTTTTGAAAAATATTTATTACTTTTTTTTGACTATGACTTCTATATATACGCGTTTCGGACCAGTGACCAACCACAAGTTGAAATTTCGACAAGCCGGAAATGGATAAACGCCGGTGGAAACAGAGAGAGACAACCAAAACATCTTGTTCCGAAGGTTCGGGTTTTTTTATTCTTCGTTTTTTTTTAATATTAGCACTAAGACCAAATGCAATAGGTAGGGAAAGAGGGTGTTTTTCTATCCAATAGGTAGGCAAATGAAAAAGTGAAAATGCCAACACACAGATGAAAGGGAAAATTTCCCTTCGTGGGAAATTCTATAGGGCCCACCAAATTGCTGACGTACCCCACATTTTATTAAAATATATAATTTTAACTCAACCATCAAATTACCATAACTCAGTCATCAAATAAAGAATAACTCAGCCATCAAACAAAGAATAACTCAACCATCAAACAAACAAATCATAACTCAGCCATCAAACAAAGAATAACTCAACCATCAAACAAACAAATCATAACTCAGCCATCAAACAAATCATAACTCAACCATCAAATTACCATAACTCAGCCATCAAACAAAGAATAACTCAGCCATCAAACAAACAAATCAAAACTCAGCCATCAAACAAATCATAACTCAGCCATCAAATTACAATAACTCAGCCATCAAACAAAGAATAACTCAACCATCAAACAAATAAATCATAACTCAACCATCAAACAAATCATAACTCAGCAATCAAATTACCATAATTCAGCCATCAAACAAAGAATAACTCAGCCATCAAACAAACAGTGGAATCATAACTCAACCATCAAACAAATCATAACTCAACCATCAAATTACCATAACTCAGCCATCAAATAAAGAATAACTCAGCCAGCAAACAAACAAATCATAACTCAGACATCAAACAAATTATGTAATATTGTGTTTGTGGGTTAATCTATATTATCATTAATTTTTTTATTTAAATTGTGCGAACCAATGAAATTGTGTCATGCGTCCCACTATTTTCGTTCAACACTTCCCCTCTTTATTGAATCCACGTGTTTTTCAACACTTTACCATTCCACTGCTTTCAACGTTGAATTATTTTTCAACACCTAAATTCAACATCCATTGTACGTAGTCTTACATGCTATTTCTACATAATAATTATTGATCAAAATTAAATTTTTTTTTACACAATTTTTATTTTATTTTTTAACATCTATAAATAGAGCCTACGTTTATATCATTTGGACACCAAATAGAGCCTAAGTTTTAACACTCTTTTCATTTCTTCTCCTACATTGTCACTCTCTTTGGTGTTTTTTTTTTCAATTTTCAACATCCTTATGGATCCATCTCGCAATCAAAATTTCCTACCAAATTATGGTTTTCCAAACCCTCAAAATCCAAACATACAACCACCAAATCCAAATACACAACTCCCAGAAAATCTTATAAATTCGGGAATGCATCCAAATTTTCAAATGCCATATATGATGCCACCGAATTTTGGCATGCAATACCCGTACAATCATCCATATATGCCATATGGCTACCCACCAATTCCAGGAAACACCAATGTTTCACCTAATATGAACTACCCTAACAGTCAACCCATTAACGAGCTAACAAGTTTTAGTAGTGGATCGACTGATACTCCACAATTCTGCACCCAAATGTCTTTGGAAAATGCTGGCGGGGATACTCCTATTGTAGTGACCCGTACCACGATCTAGGCCGAGACCGGCCCAGGTCACGCGGAACGGCCGGTCCAGGTAAGGGGACGACCGGCCAAAACAAGGATTTTGCCTTAGACCCTAGAAATGACCCCGTACTGATCGGATGAAGACCGCACCTAGTCACGCGCCGAGGCCGCACGATTCGGGCACCGTTTGGCCCAAGGACGGAGCCGACCGGATGTCGGCAATGACTCACCGTTTTGCTTGCCGACCTATTGCCACGTGTCGCCCGTTCCCCGTTGCTAAAGGACATGTGTTGGCCCAAAAAAGAACCCGATTTGCATGTGCTCCACGAGGACCGTGAGTCACTAGGGCGAGCTTGCTTGCCTATCCCTATATAAGGAGGACCCCTTGGTCCTTATTAGGACCGTTAGAGACCGATCCGTACTGTTCCCATAGCACGTACCGATCACGGTCCGTACTGATCCGATCTCACGTACCGTGCACGTACTGAGCACGTACTGAACATGAGAGCGATCCGATCAAGACCCGATAGTACGTTCTGATCCGTACCGAGAGCGACACGATCCGAGAGTGATCCGTGCCGATAGAGCGTACTGATCCGATAGCGATCCGAGCATTCTGATCCGAGTATCGTACCGATCCGCGACCCGATAGAAGTGCCGAAAGCACGTACTGATCTTGATCCGCGACCCGATAGAGATCAGTACTGAGACCCGATAGAGGAGGGACCAATCCAATCCATCCGAGAAGACCGATCCGTGCCTTCGCCGAGCCGGGAAGTCCATTCTAGCGATCTTAAGAGTTTTTGAGAAAGGTTAGAAGTCTGATCCGATCTAGCTTAAGTTCCTCAAGCATAATTCCTTAGGTTTCCTTGGGAAACTCTAAGCATTGCCTTAGTAATCTTAGGACTCGTTTGTTCTAGGAGCAAGCCCGAGTCTAAGGACGGATCCAAGAGAAGTCTTGAGCCGACTTCATACTTCTTCTTAGAGGTGAGTCTTGGTGATGTTTGTCCGTGTGCTAGATGAGTAGAGCACACGTTACTTGTTGATTGTTTATGCTTTATAATTGTAAAGGTTCATGCTGAGATTCTAGGAATTGGTTAAGTGTTTTCCTTGAAATGTTAGTGCATGATTGTTTGGTTGTGAGTCTTGGTGATTTTATCGTGTGTTAGATGAGTAGAACACACGAGTTTGATTATGTTGAGTTTATTGCCGTAGAGGTTACTTCCTATGAAATCACTAGAAATGCTAAGGATCTTAACTAATGAAAATGGTAAAGATTGAGCTAAGTGATTGAATGATGTTGAGTGTTGCTTGATTAATTGTGCTATACGAATTGAGGTTCAAGTAGTACATTAATAAGATTTGCTAAGTGTTGGCATGAATCCATGAGTGGATGATTATAAGTTTATATGCATGGTTAAATGATATAAGAGTTAATAAGTATATGGTATTGCCCATAAGGTCACTAGAATGACTACGGGTTGAGAATGGATCTATATGAATCGAGATACCAAGTTATATGCATAAATGATTATGGGTAAAACATATAAACTTGATAAGTGCGCTGTATGTCATTCCCTTATACCGTGACTTGGCTAATCTACCCGCGGGGTGTTAGTTAAAGCTCACGATGCCATGGAGAGACGGGATTGCAGCCTTGGGCCATGATGTCTGCATAAGCGATCGGTGCAGGAATTCCCGATGTGGTCCGTAAAGTTTTGGTCACAGGGAATTGTCCAAGGATTGTAAGTCATAGGCCTTTGTGGTTATGACTGTATGATGCCTTGGAGACACGTGATGGGAATTGAATACACGCGAGGCCTTAAGAGAATAGAGAACGTTGAACGCATATCTTAAACTGGTCATGTTTATTTTATGCATTGCATTTGCGTGTTGAGTGTTGATTGTTATTTTGGGGTTTGGTTGGGATATATATATATATATATATATATATATATATATATATATATATGTTTAAAATCCAACTAGGGGGAAAGCCTAGACGTTTAAATCCGTCTAGGGGGAAACCTATTTGAATTAAAATCGTTTAGGGGAAACCTAGACTCACTGAGCAACTAGTGCTTACGACTCAATTTGTTTTGCAGGTAACCGTAGTAAGTAGACCTTGGAGCACATACGGAACATTAGGAAAATCAGTGGTAGCTTTGCCTTGCTTTTGTAAATGTATAATGTTTAATTTGTACGTAAACGTTTTGGAGTATCAGACTTCCGCGCACAAATATATGTTGTAACAGTTTTAAAGACTAAGTATAAATAAGTAAAGGATCGGTTTTAAATATGATGGGTTTCATATGATATCTAGTCCTGTCCGGACGAACCAACTATCGTATATAGCTCGGGTTGGCAAGCTTTGAGTTGTATTCGATAGGGACGGATGCTTGAATGTTTGGTCTAGGGATTTAGGATTCGTTCCTTGAACCTCTGATCGGGCGTTTAGGCGTTCCTCAGTAGCGTTCCGGTCTAGATCCTGGACTGGGGCGTTACAACTAGTGGTATCAGAGCATTCTTCACGATGCTCATATGGGACTTGGTTTTCAAATGTTTTATCGAGTCAAAACAGTCGCAAAAGTAAGTAGGATAAACTGATTATGTTCCAGTGCTATAGTATGTTTAAGATGTTTAGGACTTACCCGATTCTGTGATGCAGATGGTTGTACCGACACATCGTGATTGGCCTGATACGAGATTGTGGAGAGCAGCGAGAGGGCGCGGACAGTCTTCTTATGAGGATATGAGACAGTGTCCTGGTAATTCTCCTCCCGAGCCGGATGATTCTGATACATCATTAGAATCGGATCCATCCGAGGGATCATGTCATGGTGGATGGATATCCACAGATTTATCTGAGTCATTACCATCCGAGAGGCACCATCGCGAGGATACGAGTTTTGAGGGACCGAGTAGATCGGGATATGAGGGCCAGCTATCATCACCACCATTATCACCACCACAGTCGCCCTCGAGTTCCCCGTCAGTTACTTCCCGGAGACGATATCCAGAGTTAGAGGAGCCGGAGGAATCAGAATATCATGGTCAGAAACGTCCTCACTGTTTCATTCCAAGGGAGCAGGACCTAGTAGGACAAGACCCGAAGTACCTGAAGTTGAGATTATGGAAGAACGACTAGGAGATCGACGTCAAAGGATGTACCCGCAGACGGCCCGTACATTACGTGAATTACCGGCCATAATGCGTTCACTACGAAAGTAACACGATGGAAGCATAAGTGGGGATGAGAGTGGTGGAGTATAACTAAATAATAAGTGAAGGATGTTTATAGTCCCTAGATAAACCCGAACCTTCTCAACCTTTTAAAGGTTCCCTTTCGGGTAAATAAGGGTTTTATCTTGAATATCTTTTTGATGTGTTTCTTGTGATATGTGAAAGATGTGAGAATCTTTTGGGTGTTGAATGTTTAATATATATATATATATAAGAAATTAAAAGTAAAAGTTTAATCTTCTTGAGTAGAAAAATGTTTGAGTAGGAAACATTACATGGTTATGGTGTACCCATACATGCTTTGTTGGACTAAGGTGATTACATGGTTTGTATCACCTAAGGTCACTTTGAAAGAAATGAATAGGAAACATTATGTGTTTGTGGCGTACCCACACACGTTCTGTTCGACTCAGGTGAAAAGTATAGTTCGTATCACCTGATGTCACATTGTGTTGCAAAGGAACTTTTATGGAAGTAAAAGTTTCTATCCGTGTTAGAATACCCAGTAATCAAAACCTTCATGTTGAAAGTTGTTATGTCATATGGGAGTGCCAATTGTTATTGGAGACCATATTTTCTTAGCAAGTTGTATCATTAGAGGAGTATCTAGTGATCTTAGGAATGGACTGGCTTACGGCGTGATGGCACTCGTTGACCGGAGTCGAAGAAGAGGAATCTATGACCGCAGTCAAGGAAGAGTATCCTTGGGCCGCAATTGAAGAGGAGTAATCTTTGACAGGAGTCGAAGAGGAGTAACCTTTGAACGCAGTTAAGGAGGAGTAGTCTTGGACCGCAGTTGAGGAAGAGTAGCGAGTAAGTGATTTAGAGAACTGTTTATATTGGAGTCAAAACCAATACCGGAATAACCTTCATAACGGACTTTGGAGAAAATGCCTTTATGCAAGGTGAAGTTATGATGTGACCTTGAGCAGAGTGGGTATTATTTAAGAGCCGAGCAAAAACTCGAGGAGTTTCCCGTAGTTTATGGTTACGTTGATGTGTTCAAACCTTTGGAAAGGTTACCACCATCTCGTAATGATATGTTCATCTTTCTATTGGGACCGGAAGTCCAATAGGTAAGGTGCCATACCAGATGGCCTTGAAGAGTTAGTACAGTAGAAGGCAAAGTTAGTAGAATTGAAGAAACGTCTAAAGGATTTGTTGGAAGAAAGATTCACTCGAGGAAGTTTATCACCGTGGAGAGCTTTAGTGTGGGAACGCTTTGGAAAATGTTGGAACTCGTTGGAAAAGTGTTGGGACACTTGGGAAAAGTGTTGGGACACTTAGGAAAAGTGTTGGAACGCTTTGGGAAAATGTTGGAACGCTTAGGGAAAGTGTTGGAATACAGTGGGAAAGTGTTAGATCGCTTGAAGAGAATGTTGGAACGCTGGAGAAGTCAGAACAATTTGCTGAGGTTTAGCAAATGTAACTTTTGGAAACACGAGGTAGGCCTTGCAAACACCGGGTATCAGAATATGGAGTTCCGGTCGACTTGGAGAAGATTGTGGAGAAGATTGCAAAGAAGATTGTTGCAGTTCAGCCAGAGTAGAGTTGAAGAAGTGGTTAGATTTAATTGGAGAAAGGATTAGCTGGATATACTGGGAAATATTTCAAAGGATTTTCCATGTATATCTAAACCATTGACTAGCCTGAATGGAAAGGGTGTAGTCTTTGTGTTGGATGTGTAAATGGAGAAGGTGTTCCATCAGAAGGCTTGACCCAAGCACCAGTCCTAGCCGTAGTCGAACCAGCCATTACGGTATGCGGCGATGCATGTAGAACGGAGATTGGTTATGTATTGATGCCAGGCAAGTGTGACCTTGCTTGTGCATCTAAGTAGTTGAGGAAATCATGAAGAAGAGTATTCCGCGCATGATTTAGAAATTATTGGAGTAATGGTTGCCTTAAGATCTAGCGATCTTATTTTCATGATGAGTTAATAAGTGATGACTGATCGTAAGAGCTGAAGAAGTGTTAGTCATCAATATGTTCTTAGCCTAGGACAGAGAAGGTGGATGGAATTTGTAGGAAGTTGTGATAAGGATATCACTTACCACCGGGGAAAAAGCAACCGTAGATACAAATGTTTTAAGTTGTCGTAAGACAAGTGTTGACATAGAGAGGGAATTGAAGAGTTGAGCCGTATAATTCAAGACGATTAACTTAAAAGCCATAGATGAAGAGAGTGGCATCTCTGGTCGGGATTTGGGTCAACAGTTGGTCGGTTAGTCGCTCATGTTCTTTTTTGATTATTGGGTGACCGATCGGATCCAGTTTGGCCTAATCTGGGACGGGACATTACAAGTGGTGGGATAAATACCATTTGGCCACATATGGTATTTTGCTTTAGAATAAAGGATTACCGTGCCTAAAGGATATGGCTTGGGTAGGAAACGATCAGTGAGAAGCAAGTAACGCAGTCTCTGATTGGTCAGAAGAATAAGTTGGAACATCGAGTAGCAGCGAGATTATTCAAGAGTTGCAAATCCCAGAATGGAAATGGGATGTGAGTACTAAGGATTTCAGAGATTGTTACAAATTTCATCAGTTCCGTAAGGGAAATGGAACAGGGTTGTAATGGAGTTGGTAATAGGATTTACCAAGAGCATTAGGATGGGGAGACAACACGGTTTGGGAAATTATGAAGAGAACATGGTTTGAGTAATCATTGATTGTTAACCAAGAGATAGTGATTAAGTTGTGCTTGGATGAAGTAGTTGATACTATGGAGTTTTAGCTAATATAGTATCTGGCCATGACCGCAAATCCATGGCTAGATTTTGGCAAACTTTTTAGTAAAACCTTTGGAACGGTTTTGAGCGTGAGTAGTACTTTTCATCCAGAGGCAGATGAGCACCACAAGAGCAGAAAGAGTAAAGTTATCAGGACAATAGAGGATCTACTTCAGAAATGTTTGTTGGATTGGGCTAAGGCTTGGGAAGTCTTTTGCCTTTAGTAGAATTCGCATACCTTAGTAGCTGCCATGCTAGTATTCGTATGTCATCCTACGAAGAGTTATACTAGCATCCTTGTTGGACACCCATTTATTAAACCGGAGTAGTAAGAATACAAGAGGTTTGATCAGAGTTTTGAAAGAGATTACAGATAGAATTAGCCTTGTTGGGCTAATATGAGAAAGGAAAGCCGAATCAGAGTAATTGAGTATGTAAAGATCAGATCAGAGAAAGGAAAGCCGAATCAGGGTGATTGAGTATGTTAAAGGCCAGATCAGAGAAGGGAACGCCGAGTCAGAGAAGTTGAGTATGGAGAAGAGCCGATGGATGTAGAGGATAAACCAAGTAAGTTGACTTTATGGTATAAGGTCCTTACCGCAGTATTGAACGGATAAGGGAAATAGATATGTCTTTCATCGAGTATGGATTACATGATGGATTGCATGTAACCATGTTGGGTAAATAGTTTGTGGCCCGGATGAGCCACCATCAGAACGGACACTAGATCCGCAGACCGAGCTTAGACCTCCTTCCCTAGGACCATTAAGGATCGGTGAGACACGATCCAGATTTCGCAAAGGGCGAGAAATTTCACTGAATAAAGTTATTAGGAGGAAGAACCATCGAGATGTGTTTTCGTGGGAAGATGAGGCAAGATTTAGGAGATCTCATCCGGAGATGTTTATCGAACCTCAAACCAATGAAGCCGGACCTTAAACTAGATAAGAATTCGGGACGAATTCTAAATAAGGAGGGGAGAATGTAGTGACCCGTACCACGTCTAGGCCGAGACCGGCCCAGGTCACGCGGAACGGCCGGTCCAGGTAAGGGGACGACCGGCAAAACAAGGATTTTGCCTTAGACCCTAGAAATGACCCCGTACTGATTGGATGAAGACCGCACCTAGTCACGCGCCGAGGCCGCACGATTCAGGCACCGTTCGGCCCAAGGACGGAGCCGGCCGGATGTCGGCAATCACTCACCGTTTTGCTTGCCGACCTATTGCCACGTGTCGCCCGTTCCCCGTTGCTAAAGGACACGTGTTGGCCCAAAAACGAACCCGATTTGCATGTGCTCCACAAGGACCGTGAGTCACTAGGGCGAGCTTGCTTGCCTATCCCTATATAAGGAGGACCCCTTGGTCTTTATTGGGACCGTTAGAGACCGATCCGTACTGTTCCCATAGCATGTACCGATCACGGTCCGTACTGATCCGATCTCACGTACCGTGCACGTACTGAGCACGTACTGAACACGAGAGCGATCCGATCAAGACCTGATAGTACGTTCTGATCCGTACCGAGAGCGAGACGATCCGAGAGTGATCCGTGCTGATAGAGCGTACTGATTCGATAGCGATAGCGATCCGAGCGTTCTGATCCAAGTATCGTACCGATCCGCGACCCGATAGAAGTGCCGAAAGCACGTACTAATCTTGATCCGCGACCCGATAGAGATCAGTACTGAGACCCGATAGAGAAGGGACCGATCCGATCCATCCGAGAAGACCGATCCGTGCCTTCGCTGAGCCGGGAAGTCCATTCTAGCGATCTTAAGAGTTTTTGAGAAAGGTTAGAAGTTTGATCCGATCTAACTTAAGTTCCTCAAGCATAATTCCTTAGGTTTCCTTGGGAAACTCTAAGCATTGCCTTAGTAATCTTAGGACTCGTTTGTTCTAGGAGCAAGCCCGAGTCTAAGGAAGGATCCAAGAGAATTCTTGAATCGACTTCATACTTCTTCTTAGAGGTGAGTCTTGGTGATGTTTGTCCGTGTGCTAGATGAGTAGAGCACACGTTACTTGTTGATTGTTTATGCTTTATAATCGTAAAGGTTCATGCTGAGATTCTAGGAATTGGTTAAGTGTTTTCCTTGAAATGTTAGTGCATGATTGTTTGGTTGTGAGTCTTGGTGATTTTATTGTGTGTTAGATGAGTAGAACACACGAGTTTGATTATGTTGAGTTTATTGCCGTAGAGGTTATTTCCTATGAAATCACTAGAAATGCTAAGGATCTTAACTAATGAAAATGGTAAAGATTGAGCTAAGTGATTGAATGATGTTGAGTGTTGCTTGATTAATTGTGCTATACGAATTGAGGTTCAAGTAGTACATTAATAAGATTTGCTAAGTGTTGGCATGAATCCATGAGTGGATGATTATAAGTTTATATGCATGGTTAAATGATATAAGAGTTAATAAGTATATGGTATTGCCCATAAGGTCACTAGAATGACTACGGGTTGAGAATGGATCTATATGAATCGAGATACCAAGTTATATGCATAAATGATTATGGGTAAAACATATAAACTTGATAAGTGCGCTGTATGTCATTCCCTTATACCGTGACTTGGCTAATCTACCCGCGGGGTGTTAGTTAAAGCTCACGATGCCATGGAGAGACGGGATTGCAGCCTTGGGCCATGATGTCTGCATAAGCGATCGGTGCAGGAATTCCCGATGTGGTCCGTAAAGTTTTGGTCACAGGGAATTGTCCAAGGATTGTAAGTCATAGGCCTTTGTGGTTATGACTGTATGATGCCTTGGAGACACGTGATGGGAATTGACTACACGCGAGGCCTTAAGAGAATAGAGAACGTTGAACGCATATCTTAAACTGGTCATGTTTATTTTATGCATTGCATTTGCGTGTTGAGTGTTGATTCTTATTTTGGGGTTTGGTTGGGATATATATATGTTTAAAATCCAACTAGGGGGAAAGCCTAGACGTTTAAATCCGTCTAGGGGGAAACCTATTTGAATTAAAATCGTTTAGGAGAAACCTAGATTCACTGAGCAACTAGTCCTTACGACTCAATTTGTTTTGCAGGTAACCGTAGTAAGTAGACCTTGGAGCACATACAGAACATTAGGAAAATCAGTGGTAGCTTTGCCTTGCTTTTGTAAATGTATAACGTTTAATATGTACGTAAACGTTTTGGAGTATCAGACTTCCGCACGCAAATATATGTTGTAACAGTTTTAAAGACTAAGTATAAATAAGTAAAGGATCGGTTTTAAATATGATGGGTTTCATGATATCTAGTCCTGTCCGGACGAACCAACTATCGTATATAGCTCGGGTTGGCAAGCTTTGAGTTGTATTCGATAGGGACGGATGCTTGAATGTTTGGTCTAGGGATTTAGGATTCGTTCCTTGAACCTCTGATCGGGCGTTTAGGCGTTCCTCAGTAGCGTTCCGGTCTAGATCCTGGACTGGGGCGTTACACCTATTCTTCAACCAACCCAACAATCAGCAAAGAAGAAGGCAAGTTACACTACTTGGAGTTCTGAAGATAACAAAGCGCTACTAAATGGTTATTTCCACTTCAGTACTGATAGTGAATTGGGGAATAATCAAAAAGGTGATACTTTCTGGGGGGAAATTGCTAAGTACGTGAACGAGAGCACCGACAACAGAAAAATATTCACCGCAACAAATTGTCAAAGTCACTTTCGTGACATAAACAAGAAAATTTGTACCTTTGTTGGTGGTTACAGTACTGCAACCAGGGAGAGCCGTAGTGGTTTGTCCGATGATGACTACATAACCAATGCTCTTGGTTTGTATGAAGCAAAAAAAGGTTGTGTGTTTGCTTATGTGGATGAATGGAAATTGGTTTGCCATCAGCCCAAATATATGTTGGGATCAAATGAATCTGGTAGCAGTGGCTCTAAGCGAAAAAGTGGTAGTGATGATGTTGAATCACCATTTCAGTCCTTTGTTCGTCCAGCAGGTAGGGAGGCAACGAAGAAGAAAGCTAGGGCTTCTTCCAGTAAATCATCTACTACCAGAAAATCTAAGCATGCCATTGAAGAAGAGTTGTCCAATTTAGCCTCTATTCATGAAAACCTTCAACAAAACAGGACAAATACTCTTTCAGCTATCTTAGAGTTGTCTGCTAGCCAGAAGGAAGTTGCACGTTCTAAGAACATGGAGTTGTGGCTCCAACTGCATAAAAAATCTCGTGATGATGCAGAACAAGAAGCCTATATGATGTTGACAAATGCGTTGTTTAACCGTTAGTTTTAATATATTGTGTTCTTTTTTTTTGTCACCATTTTAATATGTTGTGTTCTAAATTTAATAAAAGTATTGTGTTTCAATAATTGACCGACAAGATATGACTACTCACTGCAAAGACTAATTCAAATTTTGAATAATGCATCAGAACCACTACTTCCGACAAGATATGACTACTCACTGCAAAGATTAATTCAATTTTTGAATAATGCATCAGACCCACTACTTCCGACAAGATGTGACTACTCACTGCAAAGATTAATTCAAATATTGAAAACGAGGACAATAATTCATCATACCCCAAGACTAATTATCTATATATTCAATTTATTTAAGTAAAACGGTTGGAGTCCATAACTCATTTATTATAAAAATGGTAGTTCACATCATATCAACATAACTCACTCCAAACATTCATACTTTCCTCTTCTTGTCATTCAATGGATGTACCACCAAATTTGTTTAACTTTGAAGAGTTCGAACAACAAGAATCATGTAGGAAGGACGTGGAACGAGCATTCGGTGTTCTCCAAGCACGATTTGCTATTGTTCGGCAACCATCTAGAATGTGGGATATCGAGGTATTAGGTAAAATAATGCGGGTCTGCGCTATTTTACATAACATGATAGTAGAGGATGAACGTGATACATATTCGCGAAACTGGGAAAATATCGATTTCGAACCTTCAAACAATTCTGCATCAAGCTCCTCGATCAACGTCGACACCCAAATATTACCACACTTTGAAGTCCATGTGCAAGGCCGGTCAGAATCGGATATTCATGTTAGAGCTAATTTACGTGATAGGGGTCAACATATTCAATTGAAGAAGGATCTTCTCGAGCATTTTTGGCAAAAATTCGGAGCAACCCTCAGTTAGAAATATCAAAATTTATTTCTAAGTTTATTAATGTTTGGTGTTTGTTTTGTTGTAATGAATTATGTATGTTTGGTTTGTCTTTATTAATAATAACGAGTGTTGTTTTTTTATTTAGAAATAAGTATATTATTTGAATCAGTAAAATAATATATTTTTATAATATTAATCAACTCTAATTAAAAAATGTATAACATATATAAAATAATAAAGATAAAATAAATAATATAAAATGAATTTTTTATGATGGAATGATGTGGAAGAAAGAGAAAATGAGTTGGAGGAAAGAGAAAATGATTTGCCTTTTTATTGTAGAGTTGGGTGTGAAATAAAAAAATGAAATGATGTGGAAGGAGAATAAAGTGATGTGGAAGAAATATAGGAGGGGAAATTTGCCTTCCTACTGGAGATGGTCTAATAGATATCTTATTAAATGTTTATGTGTTTGAAGCTTGATTACGAATTTTGTAGTCTGATTTTATGTTGTTTTTGCAGAGGTGACTAGTGTGGAGTGGAAAGTTGTGTTAATGTCAGAAGAAGAAGATGATCTCATTTTTCGAATGTACAAACTTGTCAGTGACAGGTTCGATCTTTTGAATTTTTTTTGTGTTTATTTGTTTACTTCTTTGTTCCATTGGTTTTTTTTCTCTCAACGAGCTACATAAAAAATATTATATTTGTAAGGGTAATTTCGTAATTTATGGTATTATATCCCGCGGCGAGTAAGTGGCCGTTGATAGCCGCTAGGATTCCAGGACGTACGCCGGAGGTGATTGAGAGGTACTGGCTTATGAAACACAACTTCACTTTTCGCAAATAGGCGAAGAAGGTTTGTGCTTAGTTAATGAATTGAAATTTGTATTTCTATATTAAGGAATAAGAATAAAAGTCTATATTAAGGAATAAGAATAAAATTATTCTTGTTGAACTATCGTAATCGTAGAAGTATTAAATTAATAGATGGGTTCTTTATGACGCACGTAATGTTCTGCATGGGGGTTTAGATTTGATTTTGATAAATATCTTAAAGTAAAGTCGTTTAGCCAAAAAAAAAAGTACTAAAAGTTCTAGGCTTGGTATCGGGAAGGATGCTCTTTTTGTAGAAATAAACCACTTTTTAAATATATAATGTGATTTTCGGAACATTTAGAGTTTTGTTAGTACTTTTTGTAAAATAAAACATATGAATATATGTGGCAGATATGAATATATGTGGTAGATATGCTTCATGAAGAACACTGTCTTGTAAGTCACAGTTAATAAAGTCCATACGTTAAATAAAAAAAATCGAAATTTGATGTGGTGATTTTGAATTTTTTAAGATTTTGGTAGTACGTAGCTTTAATTATGACTTTATTTTTTTATTTAGTAGCTGACAGAAAAACCGTTTAGGTCTACAAGTTACAACGTTGTACGTACGATGTACTAAATTGAGACAAGTTGTAGACTAAATCTGTTATACATTATTTTATATCTTTGTTCGTATTTGATTTTTTGTACGTAAGATATTTTTTTTTTTGTCAACATTTCTTCCATTTCCATTTCAACAGATTACAAGTGCCATTTTACAATATAGCTTTGAGAGTTCATCCTAGCTTCTTTGGCTAATTTATTTGAATCTATATTTGCAAGCCTAGAAATATGAGTAAACTTGAAACTACATTGGATTGCTATATTATATACATCTTGCAAGGTGATTTGAAGGGAAAATAAGTGTGCTCCTTCTGCAAAAGCTCATTACCCTTCCTTCTCAATGCTTCATAAATCTGTTTTGAATCACCTGCAAAAGTAATATCTCTGTACCCCATCCTATGCAGCTCAATTACCGCCATTCTCAAAGCTTCTGCCTCTGCCTGAATCGGAGACTGTACCGGCAAAAAACTTCCTGAACCAGTGATGATCTTATTTTGTGAATGGTCATATAAAGTCCAGCCGATGCCAAAATTATGGAATTGTGAAATCCAAGATGCATCCACCTTACAGCAAGCTACACCCTGCAGATTTTGAGGCTGATCCCTCAAAGCTTGATTAGAACCTCCACCTTCATTATTCTCCTTTTCCTCTAAACTAGTTGCTTGCTTCCACAACTCATAATCCTTAAGGGCTTTGCTAATAATGGAAGGAATCGGCCATCTTTTACTATTGAATATTACCTCATTTCTTTGCTTCCAAATTCTCCATCCTAGGAAGTGAAATATCTGAATAAGCTCTGAATTTGGTTCATATAACTCCATGGCCGCAGCATAATTTCCTCCATATTACTACATGATGTGCCGATATTAGTAGGAACTGGTAATGGTGCCAATTCCCAAATTTCTTTACTAACACGACATTGAAACAGTAAATGATTCACAGTTTCCTCCTCCTCCCCACACTGTGGACAAAGATTATCTAAAGTAATCCTCTTATTTTTTAACTTTGAAGCCACAGGTAAGGCATCATGTAGTACACGCCACCAGAAATGATGCAATTTTGGAGGCAGTCTATACTTCCAAAGCATTTTAAACAAAGCAGAGTGAAAGGTTGACGTCTGACCTTGGTTGGATCTAAGGAAATTATATCCAGACTTTACTGTATATCCTCCACTCTTTGTATGAATCCATATAGGCGCATCAGGAACTCCAGTAACATATGGCTTAATACCCTTTATAAGAGTCAAATCACTGGGATGAATCAAATTTTCCATCAATTCATAGTTCCAGGAAGTTGTTCCCTTTATGAAGAGATCCTTTACTTTCAACTCATTATTAACCAGATTTGATATAGGTCTTGGTGGCACGCCTGGTTGAATTGGTAACCATTGATCTCTCCATACTGTCACAGTCTCTCCATTTCCAATATTCCATTGTATTCCCTTTGTCAACAACCTGTTGCCTTGAAGTATGCCTCTCCAGGCATAACTTGGGGACCACTTCTGCTTGGCCTCTAGCAATGTTGTTTTTTGGAAATACTTAGCTTTAAACACTCTAGCTAATAAAGATGAGGGTTGCTGTAAAATCCTCCAACTTTGCTTAGCTAAGAGGTCAATATTAAAATCCATGAAGTCCCGAAATCCCAATCCTCCTAACTGCTTTGGATTAACAATTTTGTGCTAGGCAACCCAGTTTATCTTTCCTCTTTCCTTATTCGAAGACCAGAAAAATCTTCTCACCACTGCTGTAAATCTCTCAATCAACTTCTTTGGTAATAAGAAACAAGACATACAGTATGTTGGAAGTGCAGTTAGCACATATTTTATAAGTGTCTCCTTACCTGCTGGAGATAGAAGCTTAGAATATCAATTGTCCACCTTCTGCATCATCCTTTGAGCAAGGTAAGTAAAGACATCAACCTTATTTCTTCCTACCATTTCTGGGAGTCTGAGATATTTACCAATGCCTCCAATCTTTTTTATATTTGTGAGCTCCAAGATTTGTTGCCTAGTTGTTGGATCTACTCCTTTTGCAAATAAAATTGCAGACTTGGTAAAATTTACCTCTTGCCCTGAAGCTGCATGATATGTATTAAGAATATCTCGAACTGCTTCACATTCCTACACAGTGGCTTTACAAAAAAGCAACGAATCATCTGCAAAAAACAAATGTGTGATACATGGCCCCACATTACTAACTTGATATCCAGAGATTCGCCCTCTTGCCTTTGCTTCTGAGATTAAAAATGACAACGCCTTTGTACATATTAAATATAGATAAGGAGACAGAGGATCGCCTTGCCTAATTCCTCTGGATGGGACAATAATCTCTGTTGGAGTGCCGTTCATTAGAACTGAGTATGTAACTGTTGTCACACACTTCATTATCCACTTGCACCATTTATCAGCAAAACCCATCTGCCTCATGATCTTATCCAAAAAGACCACTCCACCTTGTCAAATGCTTTACTAATATCAAGCTTTAAAGCCATATATTGATCCTTGATCTTCCTTGTTTTCAGAGAATGAATCATCTCATGGGCTATCAATACATTATTTGTTATGAGCCTTCCCGGAATAAAGGCTGACTGAAAATCAGAAATAATGTAATGCAGAATAGCCTTTAGTCTGTCAGCCAAAACCTTTGATAGGATCTTATATGCTACATTGCTAAGACTAATAGGCATGAAATCCCTAACTTCCATAGGTTGCTCCACTTTTGGAATTAGACAGATATGAGTATGATTCAATTTAGGATCTAATTCCATAGTTTCTAGAAAATGTTGAATAACACTGACCAGTGAATCTTTAATGGTTCTCCAATGATCTTTATAAAAAGCCACACTCAATCCATCTGGTCCTGGTGCTTTTTCTGGATCCATTTATTGGAGGGCTTGATAAACCTCTAATTCTGTAACAGGCTTGATTAGATGTTGATTCATCTCCTCTGTAACTTTCGATGGCATATCATTGATAAAATCTGCTCCTTCCATATTAACCTGAGAAGTAAAAAGTTGTGTAAAGTAATCCATCACCAACCGATTTAGATCTTCATGCTCAAAGTATTGTTGGCATGTTGGTGACAATAAAGAAATAGTTCTATTAAAAGCCCTCCTTTGCTTAGTCTTAGCGTGGAAAAATTTTGTATTTATGTCCCCAGCTTTAAGCCACAGCGTCCTGCTTTTTGTTCTCCAGTATTCCTCCTCCATCCTATACATAAGCATCAACTGTGACTTTAAATCGCCAATGAAGGCAAAGTCTAAAGATGGCATTTGATAAGCTTGATGCAACTCTTCCTTCAAATGCTTTATTTGCTTCTCCGTATTGGTAATATGATGTAATCTCCATCGTGATAAACCCTTTCTACAGTTTGCTATGGCTTCACTAAAGTTTTGGACAGGAACATTCTTACATTTATTATCCCATATTCGTTGCACTTCTTCTTGAAAGTTTGATTCAAATCTCCATCTTCTGTCATATTTAAAAAGCTTCTTATATTTCCATTTGACCGCCTCCGTATGAAGAATAATAGCCCTATGATCAGAACAATTCCAAGGCAAAATTTCCACAAAGGCTGTTGGATAAATATCCAACCAATCTCCATTAGCCATTACACGATCTATTCGTGTTCGAACTGTATGCTGGCCTCTCTTCCCTACCCATGTAAATCTTCCTCCGTAGGCCTTGAGATCTTGAACTCCTAATAAAGACATCATATTTCTGAAATGGGAGAAAGAATTCTCTGACCTGACCACACCTCCTTCTTTTTTGGATGAATCTTTAATATCATTAAAATCTCCCATAAGCAGTCTTGGCACATTGTCATATCTTCCTTCTTCTACTTGGTTGATCATTTCCTTCCACTGCAAGTTACGCAATTTCGCAACAGGATTTCCATAAATATAAGACAAACAAAACATCTACTTCCATCATATATATATACATGTCACATTGATAGAGTATGTAAGATATATTTTAAATTCTATCAAATATGTAAAACTAAACCCCGAGAGTTTTTTTTTATTGATGAGTTTTAAAAGAAAATTATTACACGTCATGAAAGCTCTTTCTAAAGCCCAATAATCAGCGAATTAACAATGATAGCATCCCCAATGTGTGATGGCTCTGATACCACAAAGAGCAAGTTGGTATTTGGTTCGTGTGCCATTTGCATCTTGTATTCATAAAATGCATGCCGTTTTTAAGTGTTTGTCTTATTCCAACTGCTTTCACTTGTATTTTTCGTGGGGTGAAAGATCCCGGTACGGCGATCGAAAAAGTTTATAAGCCATAGATTCATATTATTTTATTATTGGTAATAACTAATAAGTAATAACCAGTACAATTTATGAAATCAGACTATATTTTAAACATAACATCTCTTTTTGAAAATTTATATTATATATATATATATGAAATAAATTAACGGGAATAAGTTTACCCTATATATATATATATATATATATGAAATAAATTAACGGGAATAAGTTTACCCTGCATCCTTCACAAAAGGACGATGGAAAAATCCAATGACATTTCATTATGTTAAAGTACCATGATATTTTCTCACGTCCACGTACGTTCATGATTATATTTGCCCTGCGTGATTACCAACACTTGGGACCTTTGGTTACGGTAAACCAGAAATTGGTGTTGCAATGAGATGATCTGGTCCGTCGAAATCAAATTCATCTTAAATTCTTTTTTTTCCAACAAATACCATTTTATTTTCGATTAGGAGCTTACATTAGGCAGATTATGAACAGAACTTTTAGCAAGTGAGTCAGCCATATTGTTTTTGAGTCGAGGTAAAAATCGAAATTGAATAAAGGAGAAGTGGGGACTGAAGTTCTTAATATTTTGGAGGATTCCAAAAAAATATTTGCTTCTCATTTGGGAGGTCACCGGTCCCGATAAGCACTTGACAATCAGAGTGGACAATTATCTTGGAGATGCCTTTGTTGATAGGTCTTGTGAGAGCCGATCGCATTGCTAGAGCCTCCGCCATCAATGGTAGTACAACGAACTGTTCAACCTCTGATCCCTGATCGATAGTGGTGAGATTTGATCTTGAAAAATCCATCCCATCCCCACTATCTTTTTATCATCTATCCAAGCAACATCATGTAGATTTAATTAGGTCGAATACAATCATGAACATAGCTGTGTGAATTAATCCACATAAAGAGTGATAAATTTCATATCTACGGTCTTTTTAGGCTCAACCCTAATAAGTACAGACGATTTTGTTTTTTTTTGGACAATGATATGATCGTCAACAATAATCCCAATAGTCGATTCACAAATTTTTTACGCCCTTTATAAAATCCCCAACCAAAACAAATATAGTAGTCGTTTGTAAACTTGAATGAAATTTATCCATCATCCCTCTCTAATGATCACCCTAACTTAATTCATCACCTATAAATATTACGATGTTTATTGTTATAAATTTATACTAGGTAGTAACCCGCGCCCTGCGCGGGGTGAGATTTTTAAAAGCAATTATTATTTGTATAATTTTAATTAAAATGTATAATTGAAATCATATGAGATTTTTATAGTATTTTTAAAATAGTGTAATTTAGTTTTAGGTGTAAGATAGTTAATAATTGTGACATGAAGTAGTGTAATAGTTGTAAATTCTTTATTTTTTGTTGTTAATTAAAATAGAAGATAATTGATGTATTTTTATATGTATGAATTAGTAGGGCATCAACTTTTTATGTATTTAAAAAAAAATTGTGTACTGGGAGATCCCTATGTCTGCAATTCGATTCTGCAGAGCATTCTCCAGATAACTATATTTTTTTTATTCAGATCCGAATTGAGTAGTTAATTTTTGCTAACTCTCTGATTCTAATTCTGCCATTGTCGCATAACGGATTAGTAATTGCTAGCAGAACATAAACATTATCGAACTAAGCATGAAAGCAATAACCTTGACCTTAAATTCAAGTAAATAACACAAATAGATAAAGTATGGATGCATCCCACAATTTCCTCCGAAAACATTTATTCAAACTTCCAAGAATCGGAAATATCAAATTACTTGGGTGAATATCATAACTGGGCTTTTGGGCTTGTAAAATTAAGGCCTAATAAAGCTATCTTCTTCCATGGGAGGAAGTTAGAAGAAAAAAAAATCACTCATGGCGAACGAAGACGACCTCGACGACGGAGAGAAATCCCGACGCATTCCGAACAAACCCAAATCTCAGATCATAATCGGTGTACCATCGTACCAGGAAGTCTTGGAAAGCTCGCAGACTAAGTCCACGCCTCCATCTTTCTTCAAACCTTCCCAAAGTTTCTCTCAGGCTTTCGCTTTCGTCAAATCCTCCGACGTCTACTCTCCTCCTCCTCCTCCTTCTTCCTCTGCCGCTTCTCCGTCGGTTGCTTCTCAGGTTCCCAGTTCAAGGTGTTATATGTTTTGTTTGAATCGATTTGGAATTAAATACGTATAACCAAATTTTAGGTCAATTTGATGATATTAGTACTGATTTTATCATTCTTCCGTACGAATAATCAATTTATAACAATCACAAGATCAAAATCAAAATCACAAGAAGCCAAAACTTACATCTTCTCTCCTTCTCTAAAGCCACAGATCAAAGCCTCTCTCTCCTCACCCTTTTTCTCACGCCCACAGCCACAAAACACTCAGCTCTCTCCTTTCCCTTAGGCGACGAAGGACTTAGAGAACTTGGCAAGGGTGGCGATCGAAACTTAAGAAGGATTAGGGTTCCTTTTCTATTTTTTTCCCCAACATTCACTTAAGCCCTCCTATTTTTCTAATCTTTTAAAAAAAAACCCATAACTTCTGGTCTTCTAAAATTAACCCCAAAGTCTATTTAGAATTTAAAAAAGTCTATTCATTGTCGCATAACGGATTAGTAATTGCTAGCAGAACATAAACATTATCGAACTAAGCATGAAAGCAATAACCTTGACTTTAAATTCAAGTAAATAACACAAATAGATAAAGTATGGATGCATCCCACAATTTCCTCCGAAAACATTTATTCAAACTTCCAAGAATCGGAAATATCAAATTACTTGGGTGAATATCATATCTTAAATTCAGCCTCAGAGTGGTGTCTTTGTCGTCAATGGCATCATTTAACGGAATCCTGCAAAAGTAATAAGATCATATAATATATGAGCTAACTTTCTGTTGTAGAAACATAGGAGATACGTGCTTTCTTAAATTATGCTTACATCGATTTGAAAGCTTTAGTTTCTCGAATATCATGGTCAAATAGCAATCCAGACCACCCTCCTAAATTAGAGATCTGAGGTTATTCAAAATACTGAAACTAAGTTTCAATATAAGAATCCAACAGATCCTGGAAAATCTCCTTGTACACAACGTTCATGGTTCTGGTTTGTGGCTTGCCATCTTTGTCTGTAATAAGAATCTTTAGTCCCTTTCGAGATTTCACCCTGGACACAGCAACATACAACTGACCATGTGAAAATACAGGTCTAGGTAGAAACAAACCGACATTTGCTAGTGTTTGACCCTGACTTTTGTTGATTGTCATTGCAAATGCAACTTTTAATGGAAATTGCCTACGCCTCATTTTGAATGGGAGCTTAGTATCTGATGGTGTAATCAACATCCGCGGTATGAACACCTTTTCTCCAACTCTATTCCCTGTGATAACTTTCGCTTCCACAATATGATTGGCCAATTGAGTAATCTGCAATCTTGTCCCATTACAAAGTCCACCAGTCGGATCAATATTCCTGAGTATCATCACTGGAGTACCAACCTTCAATCTTAAAGAATGGTTAGGTAAACCTGAGGTTTTTATACTATTTAGAAACTCAGGTGAAAACACAGAATCATCCTTTGAGTTTTTATCTGTTGGATCAATACTATCAGAGCTTAAATATACTCTCTCTTCACCTATAAAATAACCACCAATAAAAAATTTAGAAGATGCATGGTATAAAATATTCAGGAAGTCACGTAAGGAAATTAAATAGAAAGATGAAAATTTACCTGTAAGAAGATCAAGCATATAGTTGTTAATCATATCAACATCATCATTGGTAGGACATAAGATAGCTCTTTCTTGAAAGAATATTGGATCTTTTGAATCTTTGAATGTGTTTCCGTAAACTTCAGAAACTATAGACTCAATAGGATCAGTACACTCAGTAATCAGAAGATCTTTGGGAATGTCAATAATGGTTTCTCCAGTATTTGGCTCATTAATCTTTCCATCACCTAAATTGAGTATCCATTCTGAAAATTCCTTGATTTCTTGAGCTTCACGGCTATCTTCCTCAGACAAAAGCCTCATATTTTTTGTTAACTGCAAAACTTTGCAATGCTTCCAGAGTTTTGAAGAACTAAGAGAAGCCATAACTATATTAGCTCTACTCCCTTTTGGAATAACATGAAGTATTTGTCTGAAATCCCCGCCGAATACTACAACTTTACCTCCAAAAGGTTTATCATCTGAATTCTTCATAATGTCGCGTAGACTACGATCGAGAGATTCAAAACAATACTTGCTCATCATAGGTGCTTCGTCCCAAATAATAAGCGATGCTCTAGAAATTAACTCAGCTTGGTCACTTCCGGGTTCTATATTGCATTTTGAGGATTCATGAGGATTAATCGGAATGCTAAACCTGGAATGAGCGGTCCTTCCACCGGGCAACAACAATGAAGCTATGCCGCTAGATGCAACATTCAGTACTATATCTCCTCTAGATCGGATAGCAGCTGAAAGGATATTCCATAAGAATGTTTTGCCTGTTCCTCCAAACCCATATACGAAAAAGACACCGCCTTTTTTTCGAGAAACGGCACCTAATATCTCCTCATACACGGACCTTTGCTCATCAGTTAACTGACCTAACCATTGATCGTGTCTTTCACGCAATTCTTCATGAGGATAATTAAGCTCATCCTGCAGTAGACTATTATCACTAATCGAGTCTGAACTATCCACTGGTTTTGGCATTGTCTCCCAATCTGACAAAGAACAGTTGTTTCTGCGCAAAAGGCTCTCTATCATCAATAATGTGCAGTTAAAAATCTGCTCTTCGCTCAAATTGAGACCTACATAACAAATATAAAAATCATCAAGGTCAGTAACAATTCATCACTCAATTATATCTGATTAACAAAATGTTTTCGTAATAAATTCTCACTTGGATTTTGGCGGTTTCTACGTTCAATGATCAGAACGTCTTCTGATAGTATATCACGTGTTGCTTCCCAAACTAACTTAGGCGATGATAAACTGAGCGATTGAAGCATCATCGCAAACAGTTTGCGAACATAGGCACTTGAAGCCCAAAAACTACACTCTTTTAATCCTTCAATATATTCCTTGTCATCATCCAACAATCCTAGCTTATAGCATGCATCTTCAAACGTGGGTTGAATAATACCTTCAACTTTCTTGATATCATCGTATGACCTTGGATTTTTAATCTTATTAATCAAGACTCTCAAAAAATAAAGTTCGCCCATACTTGGAGGAACATGTTGCAGCCTCCCGATTGCAAACCCACCTATTTTCCTTCGTATACACCAAACTTTTTCCTTTCCATCATAGATGAACTTAGTTGGAAGCTCGGCATAAGTCAAATCCCTTGCTTCAGGGTATTCCTCGCAACAATCAAACCAAGCTAAGAACATAGTCCTACAAACATCTGGCCGAGACAACACACTTTTCACAGGATCACCATCCCTGTAAATGACTAAATTTTCATTTGGAAGATGGAAAGTAAGCTTTACAACGGGTGTTGTCCGGTAATGTGTTGGAAAAGATAAAATTCGCCAAGTCGCTTCGCACGCTGAGATATACCTACAAATTTTTAGATTGGAGTTAAATGAAATGGAATGGGAGAGGAAGAAGCTTTCCAAATTGTAAATAGTAAAATTACAAATGTAATATACCTTGCGTCAAAATAGTTTTTGATTTCGTCTACAGGTTTATCAGCTCCATCTTCTGCAGCAGTTATTGCATCTCCTGAAAAATTATTTCCATCTGTTTCTGACTCATTAGTATGTTTCTTAGCTTTCGTAGTCACCGTCCCTGATACACAGTCTTGACCTTTATTTATGTACTTAAATAAGTACTTAATAGAACGTGACTGATTACACCACTCGACATTAATATGTGCACGATATCGGAGTAGTAGTGTCTTATTGTAAGGAACTACAAACCCGTTATCAAGTTGAATTCCTTTTTTCTCCACTTTGTTTCCATCTTCTCTTCTCTTGTAAACTGGATAACCCTGAGCATCCACTGTAGTTTGTTCAACATATTTTCTGGGGAAAAACTTGCTACATTTTCCATCTTGCATACACGGTGAATCTTTGTTAACTTGGCCACATGGACCATGAATCATGCATTCCTTCACGACGTCATATAATTTCGGCTCCTTATGTTTATCAGGAATTTCAGCAGAGATAATGCCATCAATATGCTCAGAAGTTGGAAATTTGCATTTAGAATCCATGAAGAGTAAAATATGAGCATGTGGAAGTCCTCTTTTTTGGAACTCTATGGTATATAAAGCTGTCATACGACATATGAACTTAGTTAGACAGATGTATCAAAGAAATGTAGTAATAAAAAACAAAATAAACACAACACTTACCAGATACTGTTTTCCCAAATAGCTGTTTCTTGGTTATGTCATTCATCAAGCTATCAAGCTTTAATTTGAAAAGTCTGCAACACAAATCTGGCCTGTCCTCCGACTTGAGATTATATTTCTCGAGATACCTTGTTAACTCTGGCCATTTTGGGTTACATGTGAAGGTTATAAAGAGATCTGGAAACCCATAGTATTTGCAAATACTCATCGCATCCAAATACATTTGATGCATATATCTAGGACCACCAGTGAAAGAGGCTGGAATAAAAATTCTTTGACCTTCGATTGTCTGAGTAGAATCCCCCTCATCTGCAGCTTCCAAAAACTTACTATAATTCTGAGACCTTAGATTTGACTGATTTTTTCTGATGAACCGAAGCCGATGAGACTCGATCATTGTATAAGCATCTACTAAAAACTGCTGAAATAAACGTCTTGAAAGAAGAATGGTCTGAGAACCCTTACTCCGGATCTGTATGCGATACGCAAAGAACTCCCGCATAGTAATATTTTCCTTTTTCTTTTTTTTTAGTCCTACATAACCGTTTTTGATGCCTAAACGAAAACCATCTTCTCCATAAGGGAAAATAAGTGGGTATTGGAGTGGTAAATAGCAAGGATGTAGCTCGTTAATCCTTTTGAGCTTCCCCGACTGCTTTTCCAATATTATATCACGTTTATCCATATTATGAGTAAAATCTCCAACTACCAAAGCAGCCACTTCAGATGATGTAGGAAGGTTGTAAATGCGGCCATCTTTGAGGCGATTGTGGATTAGAACCAAACTTACTTCTTCAGACTCGTCTTCGTCATTAAATCTGTCCTTAACACTCCTGAATGTATCCACATGAACATTACTGCGCCTCAACATATTCATTATAGACTCAACCAAATCAGGCCTTATTTTGCATTTACCGCTAGTACCACTGTTTTGCAATCAAGAACCAAGAAAGAAAACTGTATTAGTTTAACTCTATTATATATGTACTTTAGCATTCAATTGAAAAAAATCTCGTAAATTTTACCTTAATGCTGATATTCTATTCTGAACCTCGTTTTCGGTATCATGAATATACAATTGAGAGAACTTTGCTTCCTTGTTTTCTTTTGGCTTCATACTACCGATCAAATGGTAGTTCTCACCGTGTAGTTTAAATATTTTTGGACCCCGACCTTGGTTTATTGCATTGTCAATCTTACCTCCAAGTGATGTAAATGAAAACATCATGTTTAGTGGTCTAATATTATCCTGATAATGTTTGCTGATATCATCATTGTCGGTGAGTAAACCCTGTAGGAGCTCTGGTGGTTCTTTAAGAAGTGGAAGTTGAACTTTCCCTCGCAGGCAACACATGGTGAAAACCGGTTTTTTGTTCCTTTTGCTCTTTGCAATTCTCTCATCATACCAAAATAAAGCACCACATTTCTCACATTCGTTTGTTAGATCTCCGTCGTCCTTGTAATCTTGACAAAAATATAACAATGATATTATATGTTAGAAGAACAGAAATTCCAACGAACCTTGTTTTTTAGCGATCTATTTTTATAAAAAAATATTAGTGGGAACTTAGGTATACTACCTTCTTCTTTTGTTGAAGATTCACGGGAAGTATTAATCGCTGCGTCGGTCCTGGTGGTTAGATCACTAAACAATTGCCTAAAACAATTAGCTAATTTTTTAGTGTATTGTTGTAGTGGTAAGCTTTCTGTATTTTCAGCATCAACAACATCAGAATCAGTCTGATCATGATCTTCTTCAGTGCTTGTACGATCCCAGAAGTCATCACTATAATCTGTAAGAACACATTTTGTTATAGAAAATGTTATTTCCAGATGTCCTTAAGTGTAGGGAACAGTAGTAATCTTCCCTTCTTAAAATAATAAGTAAAGCTGATTTCTCATATTCACGCACCTGATGATTCAGAATCATACAATGCGCGAGACAAATTAGTTGAGTTACGTCTTTGAATTTGACTGGAACTTGGAAAGCATGGAGAAGATTCTGATAGTCTAACAGATTGTAATTGGCTTATGTTCTGAGTAATAGTGCTCCTTGTATCTATCATAAAATCTATATGTAAGTACACAACTAAAAAAAATATAGAAATCTTTTTCAGTGATACTGAATATTGAAATGCTTAAATCTAACCACTTGAGGATTGAATAGAGTTTCTTGTGATTGGATTTGTCCTTGGATTTATCACCAATGAAACATTATGATTTGGTTTGCTTTTGGACTGAGTATGTGCCTTCTTCCGAGGAAGTAAGCAGCTCTGTTTCCCAATTTCTGTTATAGCAACTTTGCAAAAAATATGCATTAGTTTTGCTAAAAATTGGTAGTGAAGTACAAAAATATACTTAATAGAAAGTTGGTTTTAACCTTTTGTTTGATTTGTGATGAGATGATTATCGGCATTTGGTGTGATAGAGGTTTGTGCCAATGACTGGTCAATAGCATGAGTGCTTTGTATGAGTTTTCTTTTCCCGCACAAAATACGGCGTCTCTCCGTCTTTGCTCGTCTAACTAATTCTTCTTTAGAATTAGTTATGTCACTCAAAACATTACTGCCTTGCATTCCAAATGGTGTATTAATAGTGTTTTGCACATCAATATCTCGAGCACTTTGGGCAGTGCCAGAAGTCTCAAGAACTGCATACACTTATCATATATAAAGTTAGTGTAGGTAACCAATTCAAGATACCAAAACATCAACCTTCCATTTACTTACCATGTTTCCTTCTTTTTGGTGGATTTTTAACTGCAGAACATTCTTTTGTATCTCTTGGATTTTTTTTCATGCTTGTATATCTGCACATTTCATTGGAACTCAATGAAATAAGAATATTGAATCATTTGCTGATAATACATTAAAGGAACCTATATGCTAAGACGATGAACAATCAACCTGAACAATAGCCTTCTCTTTTGACCTTCTACTGTGGTGCCTTCCACAGTCGTACCTTTAGGCACCTATATGTGTAAAAGTAATGTCTTTGAGTTGTAGGAAATTATAATGAACGCTTAATTAGCTCTATATTAGTTGACCAAAATACTAATGATTTAATATGATTTCCTTCATCAAAAGGAATGTTTATGATTCCATTTCCTTATCTTTCTCTACAACAATATAAGTCTTAAATAATATATTGCCTTTTTCAATTTTGTATAGTAAGGATGGTTTATACAGATTGATTCGAAAGTATCTGTATACTATTATTGGTTTTTATTTTGTCTCCAACCTCAGAATAAGACGTAGCTAAATTACCTTTGAGTCCAAAAAAAAATTAAAATGGTATGAAATTTTCATTATGGCATAGTAAGGATGGTTTAATGAGACTAATTCTAAAGTATATGTATACTATATACTATTAATGGTTTAAACTCTTGCCTCCATTTTTTTTTAAAAATCGGATGAAAATGGACTCCAACTCCAAATTTGTAATCTGAATCAATAATCTAGGATGCCATTCTGCGTAATTGTAACTTTTTCTGTTTCCATATTTTCATAACATCTATGGTTATGCTTAAATTTAATACTCAGAGGTATGAAGTACCAAGTTTTAATTGAGTTTTGGAGGCAACTTATCTAAGATCTGCGACCATGGTGGCAAGTGGAACTGCTTTATTTTGTACAATGTGATTCTTTGAAATGGTACGTAGAATCTTACATTCCTGGAATTTTTTCGTTAATGTTACTTCAGTAGAAGAAAAGCTTAGGGATGAAAATATAATAGAGGCTTCTTTATTTCGTAGATAGTCTAGAAAACTTGAAATGAAATCCAACAAAACCAAGGAAAGAAACAAACAACTATGAATTATCAAGTCTTAAAGCAAAAAATGGCAAAAAACTTTTCAAGCCTCTATCATCAATCTCCATAAGACCGTTCCTTAGCCACTTTTATCATTCTTCTCCTTCTTGATCTTGATAGTACTCGCACTCTTCGTAACAGAATTCTGATCAAATGATTCTTCCAGATTCACCACTGGTGCTTCCCTTCTTTTAGATGGAGTTATACTTGCTGATTTTGACGAATTTGATGTTTCGCTACTCTCAGATAACATGAGAGAACCCTTCATGAGTACGAACACAGAATTTATAAGATAGAAAAATAACTGAGCACATGGTGCAGATAATCATAAAACATAATATACAATATTTATAAAACAGAATAATGTACACCTCTGGTGCGTCTGAAACCATTGAATTGTCTGCAGCCAATGTGTTCATTGTTGCCTAATGACATCAAACAATATAATCTTAATTATTACACACAAGAGTAGTTTCGTATGACTAAAGACATAAACTTGGATGTTCCAATCTAAGTACCTGAGGAGAGTCTTTAGAAGGTGAATCTTTCTCGTTAAACTCAGTAACAATTTCCGCATCAGTGATAATCTTCAAAACTGTGTAAGTATCGTGCTTGTAAACAAAATTTTCCTTCTCGATACCAATTTTGAATAGAAAAGTTTTTCCTACCAAATTGGTCAGAGCAAGGGGCAGCTCATCTGCTTCTTGAATCTATATATGATAAACGATATAATTTATTAATCTCCTTAAAATACGTATAAATAACAAAATATGCTTAAAACGAACCTCATCATTAACCGGTCCTGTAAGGGCGAGGCAAGGCGTATGAAGCAGTTGAACAGCAAGAGGATCGAATAGGAGAAACTTTGTGGTACTTGTGTTATCAAGCACAATTAGATGTAACTTGTATATGAAAATAGTTAAAATTTGTGAGCTATTTAGATTGCTAATTGACTCAAATCATACACACGTCTAATGTCAAATAGGTTTTTAATACCTTGGCAAAAGTTTGGGGTTATCAATCTTGCATTTTCCACAATAGTAATTGTGTGACACAACATCATTAGGACTTTCCACATCAAAATCATCATTAGGTACAGGTACCACCTTCTTAGCACATGTTTTGCAGCTCAAATAATACCACCCCATATCCGCATCAATGGCAGCTATTGTACCCAGCACAACAGCCCTCTCAACCTGAGATTCGAATCCGAATCATAGTTTTATCATTTATAGAATATCATACAATCTTTTCTATACGTATATATAGTGATATTTGAAATGTTAACCTGTCGTGATTCCAAGACTTCGCTTATTGTTTTTCTTGGTGTATGAACAAAAAAGTCATCCTTCTCAGAAACACCCTTAACCAAAGCAAGGGGTTTAGAATCCACAATTGCTAATGGAAGAGCATCTTGTGGTAACCTAAAGATGAAACGATCAATAGACATTTTCAATGAATATCATAGAAAATAAAGTTAATAATCATAAGCATTTTTGGAGAAACTTACAATGAATTAAAAATTTCAACAGCTTGCATTTTAGGATTAACTAAAACTTCAGAAACATTGTAAGCGTTGCTAACGCTGCGGTCCTCTGCTCCAAAAAAGTTCGTTTGTTATTATCGAAGTTTATTAATTGAAACTGTATTTGGCTGAATTGTAAAATTTGGAAGGTGATATGTTGAATAAATTCACATATAATTCTTAAGGAGATTTATTTAGATGGTTTACCTTTCCAAACTTTAATCTTGGCAAACCTCATTACAATTACCAACGATGGATCATCACGAATCTGAACAGCATGATTGACTTCACACGCAAATGGACCCCATAAAACAATAGGAAGACGAACGTCCCTAAAAGAAATCAGATTAGCGTCATCTGTTTGTTGTTATTAAAGGATTGCAAGGCATTATTTTGTTACATAAATTTTCAAACTTACTCAGAATTCCGTAGTTCCATTGTCAGCTTTTGGGTATCTTTTCCATTCACATAAACAATTTCAAGATGGGTCACTTCAGCAATCTGACCGATGACATCTGCGTAGAAAATTTGAAAAAAAAAAAAAGAGTCACATTAGAAATATTGTAGTAGAAATAAATATAAATAAAAACATGGAATATAAATCTCACCAATCAAGTAGTCAGGATTTAGAGTACCACCAAGAATGGCATTGAAACTGACTGGCTCAAAACCATTCAATTCATTAGGCAATTGCTCTTCAACAGTTCTTACACGTGTGGTACTAAGAAACTTGATCTTGTAGGGGTGATTTGTGGTCCGGTAACTACCACACGAATGACTCAGTGAGAAGTTGATTAATATTTTGGTACAATCAGGTGACAGGAAAGGCTCGAACCGACTGATCAAGTCTTTCTTCACAGTAGCATGGATTTTGTCTCCCTATATTAAAATATATTGATGTTAGATAACAAAAAAAATCATAAGGAAACAGAAAAAGAAACAGAATAAGAGGTAGCTAAATTACCTTTGAATCAATTAGCACCATTTCAATTGTTTCTCCACCGGCAACCGAGTATTGTTTCCAAAGTCTTATTATCTTAACCTTTATCTTCCACATACTCTTAAAAGGTTTCAAGTCGGAGACTGAACTGAAAGAGGCCATGAAAGATAAAGATTATTGCTCAGGAAACGTTAGTTATGTTGTGTGTTTTGTATATGTAAATGTGTTAAGGCAAGAGGTGTATATATAGTGCCTTGCTCACGTTTATATATAGTGCCTTGTGGTAATATCAATATCAATTACATAAATTTCGCAGGATATAGTTTTTACTAAGGAAAATATTACACTTTCCTTATTTAAAATTAATTACACTACATAAAATACGAAATAATTAAAATAGCTTCTACGTTTTGGTATATGCAATATTGAACACATTAATGTCGTAGCTTCCATACCACCTTGTGGTAATATCAATATCAATTACATAAATTTCGCAGGATATAGTTTTTACTAAGGAAGATATTACACTTTCCTTATTTACAATTAATTACACTACATAAAATACGAAATAATTAAAATAGCTTCTACGTTTTGGTATATGCAATATTGAACACATTAATGTCGTAGCTTCCATACCACCTTTATTACAAATATGGTAATATAGAACAAAGAATGATACCAAATAAATATTGTAATATCAATTACATAAATTACTTTCTTACCAAACAAATATCGTAATATCAACAAAGAATTACACTTTCCTTCTTTATAATTACTTACACCGCAGTATTTAATTTGGCAAGCTACGAATGGTAATATATATATGGTTATATCGTAATAACAACAAAGAATTACACTTTCCTTCTTAATAATTACTTACACCACAGCATTTAATTTCGCAAGCTACGAATGGTAATATATATATGGTTATATATATAACGAATGCTTATAACATAAAACATATAAAACGTATGAATATTGAATGGCACACTTGTAAATATTCTAGTAATAGAATCCCTTTTTAAAAAACACTTTGTCAAGCCCTATGGTGATGACACGTCAGCATGGCACACATGTAAATACCACGTGAGGGCAAGGTTACTTTCTTAAGTGTCCTTCTCTTTTAATAAAGAAGGGATGTATGTATAAATATACAGAGATGCACAAAGAGAATGAATAAATAAACAAAAGTACACAAATAAAATGAATAAAGGAAAGTAAATTAGAGAAAATGAAAAATTACATATATAATTTCATAATCTCAACGATAAAATTGTATTTTTGCAAAAGCCTACAACACAAAAGACATCAAATCCTCGTCTTTCAAACACACCCATTGCCTTGGTCACATTCCACGTCCACCTTCTTTGCCCACGCCTCTAGGACTTGTGAGAGAATGACTAATTGAAGATGTGGTTTCATAAACAATACATCAGGTCTAAAACTCCAGTACAAATGATCTTAATTCTTACCTCATCTTCGTATATTACTTCACAATCTTCCAAATTTTATTTTTTTGCTATGAGACTATCTTCAATCTTTTTTTTTTCTTCTCTTTTTCATTTTATTTATATTATAACAAAAGAGTACGATTACATCGAAAGCCCGAAGGATTACCGGGAAGCAAAACCCAAACAAGGGAAACATAGCCTGAAAGATTACTAGGAAACAAAGCCCAAACAAGGGAAACATAACCCGAAAGATTACCGGGAAAACACAAATATCAGAGAATTAACCTAAAACTTATGAACTAAAACTGAAACTAAATCTTTTTGAAGAATAAAACAGATCCAGAACTAAAGGAGCTGGAAGATCGGTAAGCTCTCTCACTGTTCCCCTATTAGCAAATGATATATTTTCAGTGCTCTCTCTTATTTTCTCACATGCTTTTGTTACAGGTATTGGCAAGAGTTCAACAATTTCCAATTTCAACTAATAGCTCATCAGGTGTGTTGCTTGTAATACTCTTAGATTTCTCCTTCATTTCACTAAATGATGCTTCATACTTATAACAGCTGTTAATTAGGTCTATGTAGTCAATATTGAGTCTGTGAAAGTTTAGGCTTTGTCAGGAATTAACAAAGATATGTGTTTGTTAATAGGAAGAGAGAGATGCCATCTTGGCAAAGATTGAAGTTTCACAAGCACATTTAGAGTTACTGAACTAGACAAACGTACTGATTGATGCCTTCCCCATACGATATGATGGAGATTTTGGTACAATTAACAATTTTCGACTTGGAAGACTCCCTAAAGTACCGGTAAGCTTTGCAAATTTCCTTGTATGTGCATAACCTCTTCCTGGTCATATAAAGTCTAAAGCTAGGTCACATTATTAGGTTGAGTGGGATGAGATAAATGCTGCTTGGGGCCAAGCCTGTCTTCTCCTCCACACGATGTGTAACTATTTCCGGCCGAAGTTTCAGTATCCTTGTTACTTACTATCTTACATTCCTTTTCCTTCATTTTTGATACTCTTGTTATGAAGTTTGTCCTTAACCATTAACCCGTTTTTAGATGTCGAGTTAAAATACAGCCTATGGGAAGTTATCCTAGGATTGTGGACAGCACCAACAACACTTATGAGCTGTAAGTGATTCCCAATGCTTCAGTGGCATATTCTACTAATGGCTTGTTTTGGAATTGAACCTTGAAAATAGTTGTCATGTGCTGATTTTACGTGAAACTGTTTGATGATCATCTTCAGGTTTGGTCCTGTAAACTTGTTTTGGAGCACTCGGTACGATAAAGCCATGACATTGTATTTGATATGTCTTAAAGACTTTGCCGATTTCGCAAACGCAAAGGATCAAGAGAACAATATCCCACTAGAGAAATGCCTCAAACTTCCATTCAAGTAAGTCACCACTCTTCTTCCAAAATGGTACAATCCAAAACCTTAAAGAGTTTCTTATATAAAATTTTCCGTTTGCAGGATTGATAACGACAAAGTGGAGACATATTCGATAACTCAGAGCTTCAACAAGCAAGAGAATTGGACCAAAGCACTAAAGTATACTCTCTGCAACCTCAAATGGGCTCTGTATTGGTTCGTTGGGAACACTAATTTCCAGCCTCTCTCCGCAACGGTCTCTTTGCCTTCTGATGTATCAGCGGCTGGATCCTTGTACGCCAAGCGAGGTCCTGATTCTAATAAGCCCTCAGGTAAAAATTTAAGAAACTCATGAGAGATTGAACTGATTGATATCAGCTCTACTTGTGTGAATAGTTTTTAAAACATTTATGTTTAATAATAAAAAAAAAACCAGATGCTTATATAACTTTATTGTACAGCTTATTTTTCTTTTGTGGTATTTTAGTTCGTTAGTTTCTTAGCTTTGTGTGAAAGAAAGGTTTCGTTTACACAAAAATCACAATAGTACTAATAGGTGTTATATATTTGTTTTATGTTTTATTTTGGAAGAAGAAATCCAAAACCATGATTCACCTTATAGCAGTATACCACACATATACCCCAAGCACCACCTGAGTCTGCATTTTGCAAACGGTTCAATACATATGTTCTTGATATACACATCCTTTACAGGAGTGAAGGCTCTACATCTTAAAGCACTCTCGTTTGATTTTGGCTCATAAGAGAAGATCCGTGAAAATAGCATTTAAGAAAACAAAGAGAATAGATGTTAAGTACCTTTAAGCACATGACTACACTAAGAAAATCAAATGGAAAATAATTACTTGGAAGCAGGAAAACGTACATAAGAGATTCACTCAACTATTTATGATTTTCTATCCCGCATTATTTGAGCTAAACCAAAAACCATATCATCAGTAGGAATCATAAAATTAGATATTTTTAATTTTGAACCATAAAATCCGGCTCTAACTACAGCTAGTTTTTTTGTGAATATTAACATTTTCTTAAATTTGAAGACAGTCTATTGTTTTTGCGAATCCTAGCTTCTGGTGCGGCTCGTACTTGTCATAACTTGAGAAACCTGCAGACAGAAATCACAAAGACAAAACGGATTTAGAAAAGCACCATATGAATTTAATCTATTTCAAAAATATCGATATGTCATAGCAACTTACCTACAAAATTAGATTGTTGAAAATTGTCTCTTGAAATGCGAATCGCGTTGGTTGAATATGGACCGAAGAAATGTAAAGTCGTTTGGATCAAAAGAGAGAGATACTTAACTGGATCTATCCGTGAGATTCAATATTTGGATCTGGTTACAATTGCATCCACTATTCACCGGCGCTGAACCTGAATCGAATCAAAGAAAACACGCAATCGCTTTTAGATGCAACTTAATTCCACAGTGACGAACCAAATTACAATATGCTTTTGAGCATTACCATGGATGAGGAAGACAAAACGGAGCGAGAGAAGAGGTGAATCGATTCAAGAGATTGAGTTTTGTTTTGAAAAATATGGTTTAATTTTTGTACCTGTAATGTTATATATTCGTCTAAAATTTGCAACGTCGACGTTTATTATGTAATTTATGTATACAAAGGCGTAAAGACTCCATCAACGTGGACCTTGAGGTTTCCGTAACGATGGGGATGAGGAACTCGAAGAGGCGAGAATTAGTTTGCTATGTCGAAAAAGTGAGGGGACTATTATTTGGGCTGGATTACATTGAATTCAATTTTTGTTGATTATTTTGGGCTTAATAAATAATAACTGGTCAAACTTTTTGTAAATGAGAAGACTGATTACATTGGTAGATTATATTCTGATTATTTTGGCTGATTATTTTGATGACGTGGCACTCCTTAAAAGCCTCAAATTCTTTCTCTTTTATATAAAGGAGATTCGACGAACCTTCTTCATAAGTGATTATCTTCTCCAAGGCAAGCGATTCTGATGTATGTTTGAAACAATTAGAGATTTCACTGATTCAAATCCAAGATTACTTGCACGCTTTAACTAATCATACAGGTGTCTATTACCCATATGTTAATTTTTGTAAATTTTTCGTTTATGGAAATTCAAGAACATTTATTCACGTTAGGTAAAAAAAACAATCTTAAGTTCGTAGCTCGAATTGTTCGGTTTGAAAATAAAAGTGCCCATTCAAATTGTTTTTCGCTTCAGCTTCCATTTAATATACATAGGAGTTTCAAAAACATATAAAAACCAATCAATAAAAATAATAATTGGAGTCAATTGATGTTTTTCTTTCATTTTTTACTAACTATTTGGAATTATAAACGGTTAATGGAGTTTAATGTGTTTTTTTTTTTTTTTTTTAGATTACTATTTTTACGTTATTGGAAAATGTACGAAAATGACCCTTTTTTAACAAATATGCATAAGGCATCCAAAATGACACTTTTAAAAGATTGAAAGCACACCAGCGAGAAAGACAGAGAACTACAAAAGAAGCGGCTTGAGGAAAAGGAAGCTGCTGATGCAAAACTTAGTGGGACATGGTATATTCGTCAAGAGGCAGAGCGAGAACGTTTAAGCAAACTTTCTCTTTTCGAGCACGATTTGTTCCTTCCATAAGTCTCTCCTCTCTTGAACGAAACTGGGGTTTTTACGTGTTGTTGGATTTCGGGAATGCTATTTATGACTTCTCTCTTAAATTCAATATGATGAACTTCCACACTAAGCTTCAAGCCATGTTTAGGAGAAAGTATGGGGACAAATGCTTGATTTTGGGAGTGTACGGACGTGGTTCCTTCACAACTTTCGACAGAAAGAAAGTGAGAAATGTGGATGACTTTTGTGATAAAAAAAGTTACGATATTGATGACTTTACCAGGAGAAAATCAGAATGTGTCACCTGCAACCAAGATGCTACATACGGCGTGGTCCCAAAAGTTGCTGACGAAGACAAAGCAACGAAAGTAGTTTATTCAAGAGCGAGCGATAGAGCATGTGATTTGATATCACAAAAAATGAGCTCATACCCAACTCTTGTTGGTTATTGCCGCGAATTAACGTGCAACATTCTTGTAATCACGGGTGATCGGTATGAGAACTCTAAAAGACAGAGGTGTGACTGTGTTCCTAGCTTTTACAAAAGGTTATACCTTAAAGTATTTGAGGAAATCTGCTACCTCTCCCTATTGCGTTATGAGTTTCAAGGACGAATTCTTCAGTGCTTGATCTGGTACTAGTATCAAGGGAAGCTCGCTTAAACGTCAGAAGATGATTGATGATGGTTCTCCAAATAGCTTATGTGCCTTTTGCCTTTTAAAATGTTAGTTTGAATTTGGTTAATGTTTCATGTCTTAAACTCTTTTCTGTTCGTCTTGTGTAACTATTTTAGGCTTTTGTCTTGTTGTCTAGTGGATATCAAGTTTGATGTTAAGTTGTGGATTCTCTTAGCTTAAACGTGATTGATGATGGTTGTGCAAGTAGCCTTTGGAATTTAGTTATTGTTCCTTGTCTTGAACTCAGTTCTGTTTTGTCTTATGATCATTTGCTGTGTTGGATTTGTTAGTAATTCCCTTGTGTAACTATTTTAGGCCTTTGTCTTGTTGTCTAGTGAATATCAAATTTGATGTGAAGTCGTGGGTTCTCTTGGTCAAAGAGGCATTGGGTATTGGCGTATGAAGATAAAACTCAAAAATGATTTGCAGTTTAATGTCATTCTTGCACGAACAAGTATACAAGTTTGTTTTACCTAGTTCAGATTATTATCTTCACCATCTTTCCCTTTTGTCACATCTTAATTCATATCTAGATTCATATCAGTATCAATGAAAAAGTATACAGGTCGTTTCCTTTAGTCAACCAAATCACATCTAAATTCACATCAATATATCATTTACATCCTTTACCATCTTCTATGTATCCTACTTGCACCTTGATCACAAAAGCCAATTTTGTTATCATCATTGGAGACCAAATTCTAAATCAGCAAGATGAAGAAGAAACTACTTCCGAAATCAACATCATTGTTATATCATCATTGAAGAAGCTTCCTTAGTATGGGTTTGTGCGTCTTTTTGTTTTTGAGACTTTAGAGATATCACTAATATCCGTCGGCTTAGCTTTTGTCCATGCATTATTTCATAATAATATATAGTTTTCAAGACAATGTATATAAAAATATATTAACACTTTAAATAATAATATATAGTTTTGAAGATAATGTATATACAACATAGACCAAAAATGGTATCTACTATAGAATCGAGATTTGGCAAAGCATGAGAGATCCGACGGCTGGAGTTTATTGTGGTGTTCCTTCCACTCCACGCTTCTTGTGGTGTTTTTCCCAAAATACTCTTTATTGGAGATCGGTTTGAAAGATAAACCGCACGTGCAACTGCTTCTGCCTAAAACTCCTTTGGTAGTTTCTTACTTTTTAGCATGCTTCTTGCCATCTCAAGGATTGTTCTGTTCTTTCTTTCCGCTACTCCATTTTGTTGAGGGGATCTCGGCATCGTCAACTGTCTTCGAATGCCATTATCTTCACAATACTTCAGAAATTCTTTGGACGTGAACTCTCCTCCATGGTCAGATCTCATGGCTTTGATCACAAGACCACTTTCCTTCTCGACATGGACTTTAAACTTTTTAAAGTTTTCAAAAACTTCTGATTTCTCCTTTAAAAAGTAAACCCATGTTTTTCTTGAAAAGTCATCAATAAAAAGAAGGAGGTAGTTATTTTTACCGAGTGATCTTGGCTTGATCAGACCACACACGTCCGTGTGTATGAGTTCCAGCGGCTTCCGAGCTCTTGTACTTGACTCTTTTGAAAAACCCATTTTGAATTGTTTTCCAAGTAAACACCCTTCACATACTTGATTTGGATGGTTGATGCAAGGCAAACCTCTCACCATTTCTTTCTTCCTGTAAAAGAAGCTCTAATCCTCCAAAGTTGAGATGCCCGAATCGAAGATGCCAAAGCCATGAATCTTCTTTGTAGCACATCTTGAGATATTGCGCGATGTCGCTTTGAATGTTAAGAACAAACATTCAGTTTCTAGACATCGGTACCTTATTTATGAGAGTGCTTGCTTGGTCTCTTATAGAAAGGTGATTATCTTTTAAGCGAATATCATAACCTTTCTCTAAGAGTTGTCCAAGGCTCAAGATGTTGGTCTTCATGCTTGGAATATAGTAGACGTTGGATATAAATTGGTGATCTCCATTCTTCAATCGGATTAGAATATATATTTCATTTACCTTTCACCTCCATCTTCGATTCTCTCCTAAAGCCACATTTCTTTTCACCGATTCATCAAGCTCCACGAACATGCGTTTTTGCCCACACATGTGATTGCTTGCACCACTATTGAGGAGACACTTGTGGTTTTCTTCCTTTCCATCATTCTTGCATGCCATCAACAACATGTTCGTCACTTCTTTCTTCAACATAGTTCACCTTCTCTTCAACTCTTTTGTTGTTTAGAGCTTTACATTCAGAAGCATAATGTCCAAACTTCCCACAATTATAGCATTTAACATTTGACTTGTCGTACCTTGGTTTTGGATTTCTTCTTCCACGATCTCTTGACGAGCTTTCTCCTCTTTGGTAGGTGTTTTCTTCATATGGTCTCCAATTTCGTCCATTTCCATATCCACGACCTCGTCCTCGGAATTGACCACCACCACGTCTTTGTTGGCATCGACCGCTTTCTTCTTTAGTTTCATCAATCCGCATCTTGAGTACTTGATCAGCGATATCTTCCTTTTTCTTCTTGTTTTCTTCATACGCTTGTAAGGATCCAAGAAGTTGCTCCATTGTCATATCCTCCAAATCTTTTGTCTCTCCGATAACGGTGATTATATGCTCAAATTTTGGATCCAACGATCTAAGAACCTTCTCCATGATTCTTACTTCGTCTAACTTCTCTCCATTTCTTTTAAGGTTATTAGTAACCGTTAAAACTCTTGAGAAATAATCGGAGACGAGTTCACCTTCCTTCATTTGCAACGCTTCAAATTCTCCTCTTAGAGTTTGAAGACGTACCTTCTTAACTTGCTCCGCTCCCTTGTAAGAGGTTCAAAGCTTCTCCCACGCTTCCTTGGCTGACTTTGATCCCGCGACCTTTTCAAACGTTTCTTCATCTAATCCTTGATAGATTAGACAGAGAGCTTTCTTGTCTCTCTTCCTTGAGTCTCTCAAACTATCCTTTTGAGTTTGAGATACACTAGCTTCGTTCTCTGGTTCATCGTAGCCTTTAACGACTATCTCCCACACGTCATGTGCTCCTAGAATCGCCATCATCCTTAGACTCCAATTGTCGTAGTTGCTCTTTGTAAGCATCGGGACTTGGAAGGGAATGCCGCTACTCGCTATCTTTAGGAACCTAATGCTTTGATACCACTTGTTGGAAATAAAAACTTTAAAGAGATGGAGAAGGTATTTGAGAAATTTTGGAGAGAATAGAAATTTTAAGAAGTAGAAGATTTTATTACTTAGAACTTTTTCTTGGAAGAACTTGATTACAAATGAAGGTGGAAGGAGGTATTTATACTTGATCCAAAAATTAAGTTTACCTTTCAACACAGAGGAGGAGGAGACATCAACAGAATGAAACAACATTTAGCTGGGGTAAGAGGAAACATTGATTTATGTACCAAGGTTTCCTCGGATGTTCATTTCTAGATGAAGCAATCACTCAAGGAAAATGAAGACAAGAGTAAGGAAAAGAGAGGACTCCCACTTGATGATATCAACATCATCGTTGATGTTGATGAACTTGGAGAAGGTATCCATTCTCGGCCATCTGTAACTCAAAGTACTTTAAAACAGGTTTGAGTGATCCTGCTTTAATACGTCTAACCGGTTGAACCGGTCCGACCAACCATCCAGTAAGGATACCGAATCGGTTTCTGGTCTGGTTTTAAACATTGCCTAAAAGCAAAGGTTTACAGTCATATTCTAGTTAATGTTTGATGGATTATCTGCGGCGAATAAATCCGTAACCTACTTTTAAATGGGCTTAAAAAATACTATTCAAATCCGCACCGTGACAAGGCTATTTGGACCTGGCCAGCGGGTCGTTTGACAGCTCTAATCTTTTTTTATCATTCAAGTTGGGCTTGTGATTGTGTGTAGGCCCAAAACCGATAATGAGTTGGGTATGTGATAAGGGGCAGAATCGAGATTTGGCAAAGCACGAGAGATCCGACGGCTGGAGTTTATTGGACAAGAACCTTTGATAAGAGTCGTCTCCCCCATCCGATCCGCAGATCTAACCCTATATTGATTTTTTTTTCTTTTCTTCTCCGCCAATTCTCCATTTTTCGGCAACATGAGTATCGATACAATGGTCTACAGCATGAATAAGGAGGAAATACGTGTAAATTTTGCTAGTAAGATATCTCTGTCTCTTGCTCGAAATTATATATAAATTTGGATCTGAATCGTATCAATCTAACCAAATCGTAATTGTTAGATGCTGAAACAGGCGTCTATTGGGACGTGGAGGATTTCCCAGTCACCGATATTGTTTCCTTTAATCAAAAAATCAGATTAGCTCTGGCTAGTGCTGGTTATCATGGCAAAGTGTCAATCACGGCTTATGGTGGTAAAGAGCGACAAGATGAATCCTATAGGATTGCCGGAATCACCTTTGTGACAAGAAGTTAATAAGCTTTCCTTTATTTTAATTTTTTTAATTACCAAGAAGAAGATGAATATTTTATTTTTTAGTTAGTTTACATGTTTGGTTTCTTGCATTTACAGGCTCTAAACGTCGTAGAATGCATAAGATGTTAGTGGACATGCATTTTTGGTCTGCGAAAAATCTTACTAGTGCACTAACAAACGTGATGGTAATCGCAAAAAACATCATGCCGGATGACGATATCCTCGATACTGGGTTCGAGTTTTATCTTGCAATGATGAATATAAGATGCTACAATGTTCTCTTAGCAGTGCCTGATGACTTCCAACTAGAAAAGATGCCACATACTGTGAACTACACAGTATGGCGTTGGAGTGCCCTACTTGCTGGAAGGAATCCTGTAGACCATAGCCTAGTATTTCGACCATATCCACCACCACAGGAACGACCACCATATCTCAGTGAGTGAGTGAGATCGTTCGATCGTGTCTTTGTGTGGAAAATAATGTTTTATCATCATCGTCATCATCAAAAGAGCCTCCCTTGGTTTGTCCTATGTGACATAACGTTTCTATTTCTCTTCAACTCTTTTGTGTGTTAGTGTTTCATCTTCAACTCTTTTGTGTATTAGTGTTTCATCTTAAACTCTTTGTGTTCAAATGATTTGCAGTTTTATTTCTTTCCCGATTCTCTGTTCGTCCGTAGGCATTCTTGAAATGCTTAAATTTCATTGGAGGGCTATGAAATGAAGCCTTTCAATTGCATATAAAAGCTGTCAGAAAACCTATTTCCATATTGAGAAACAACTGTTTTTATATATTATGATCCTGGTTCCAAGATTCATTTGGGCAAAATACCAGCGAGTTCAGGAACGGGTACCATGCCACACAGGATCCACGCTTAATGCAAATTATTGGCTTCCTGGTATTTGGCCACACTGCAATGTAGTGATCAAAGATTAATGATGTTTTTAGGATGGTGTGTGTGGTAGTATTTGTGGAGTTAAATTATCTTTCGGTTTAGTATTGTCAAATTGTTTGTGTAAAATATCTGTATCTCGTTTGCTTCCTTGTTTGGGTTTGTATTTAGGAGGTTGCTTTGGTTGTAAATTTGTAATCTAAGTGTATATGTGAAAGTGTCAGATGTCAAAATGAGTGTTTGACTAATGGAAGTTTTTGTTTTAGTTCTTGCTCTGTTTGAACAAAAGAAATGTGGTCTAGAGAGTGATTTGTTACATTGAGATGGGAACAATGATCAGTGAATGATTTGATTAGTTGGTGGTTAGATGCAAGGTGGTTAAATCATGGACCTCAAAAGATAAGTTGAACTTGCATATGGTTTCATTACAGATAAGTTGACTAAACCAGAAATTAAACAGATTCAGAAACATTAACCATTAAACACGAAACCATCCCTATAACAACACAAGTCACAAACACCGCACCAGTAGATAAAACAGAGCAAGAAGCCAAATCCCTAATACAATATAACCCAAGATCTTGAAATCTCTGCATGAACAATAAAAGAACTTGAGGTAGTCAAAGAACCCATATACAGAACAAACCGGATTCGATTTCATAAACCTAGCATGTTTCACTAAGTAAACCGCATGTCTCGCTCGAAATCTATTACGTGATTGGCAGATTTTATGAGATATTTCTTGCAACTACCTCCGGGATAAGCTAACATGACGTAGACATTTCTATCTTTTCTTAGGGTGCGCATCGCACTACCGAGATCCCGATCTCCTGAAATCACGAGAACATTGCAAGACAAACCTTTAGGAAGACCAATTAGAGTGGGGTAGGAACTCATATGTAGAGATATCTCGTCACAAGCACGATCAGAAGATCGTTCATATCGTTCATGCGGCATTTTGCTTATATAGCCTGGAGGAGCTCTCCCGGGTGTAGTAACTCCGTTGCACTCCCCACACAATCCCCATCTATTGGGTAACTCTTTAATAGTGAAGTTGTTTTGCTTGGAAAATTTTTCAAAGTTTCTCACAGAGTCAAAAGAAGTAAGTGTGCCTGCTCCGAACACTCCCAAAACCGTGTAGTTCTTCTTGAACCTCCTCCTAAGCATGTCTTGAATATCTTCCCTGAAATGCATCATGTCGTAACCATTGGGAAAACCCCACAGAGCGTTTTCGAAATCGAATTCAACGAAGACGCCCCAGATGCGTTCCTCCTCGGAGAGTTGGAAAGTGGGAGCAAACCGTGCTTTAGGTATTATTCTCTCGAAAAGCGACAGCCTACTCAACCTCTCTTCCTCTAACCTTAAATCAGCCAACCTTTTCCTTTCAGCTTCTAAGTCAGCCTCTAGCTTTGCCTTTTCAGCTTCTACGTCAGCTTTTTTCCTTGCTTGTCGATTTGCGTTCCGTTTTGATTTACGACTTTGAGTTGTTGAAGAAGAAGCAGATCCACTAATTCCTGCAGAAGACGGTGAAGGCTTCATTCTGCAAGCAATCAAACAACAAGATATAGTCATATCTCTAACGGACCAATAAGACAAAGAATCCATAAAATGCAGAGTCAAGGTTACACTAAAATCACATCACATGAATCCATTCGCTATAACAGGAAGAAAAAAACACAAACTTAACGAACCAATAACCCAAAGAATCCATAAATATGAAGAAACAAGAAAACATTTTGTATCAAACCCAAATTAAACCCCTCTCTCTCTAACCTTAAATCAGCCGAATTTTTCCTTTCAGCTTCTGCGGCAGCTTCATCCCTTGCTCGTCGATTTGCTTTCCATCTTGAATTTTTACTACTTCGATTTGCCGAAGAAGAAGATTCAATGGAAGATGAAGTCTTCATTCTAGAAACCCTAAATCAACCAACTGAATCAACTGTTAGATACAGAACCAAGTACAGAGATAAAAACGAAAGACAAGCAAAGCAATTTCTGACTGAATATTCTTCTTATCTCAACAACAAACTACCCAAACAAACTCTTCCAACTACGTTGTTTCATACAAACCAGGACAACTTGTAATGAAAAATGCAGAGTAAAGGTTACACTAAAATCACATCACATGAATCCATTCACTATTACAGGAAGTAAAAAAACACAAACTTGCGCAAAATCCATACATCAAACAAGAAAATATACTCGCATCTCTAACGAAACAATAACACAAAGAATCCATAAATCTGAAGAAACAAGAAAACAATTTGTATCAAACCCAAATCAGAAAATCTCCAATACAGTACGAATCTAGTACTAGACAATGCACCAACAAGAAACCCTAAATCAACCAACTAAATCAACCAAATTCTCAAACATTTGCAACAAATTTCGCCGAAAATTAAACCTCAAGGCAACAAAAATCAGATTTCTGAAGATATAAACCTGAGAATACGATCATTACCTCAATAAGCTGAAATCGATCGACCCAATTCTTAAGAGAAGACAAGGAACGTAATTTCCGACGAAGACGAATTAGGGGTTTCGGACAAAATGTAGGGTTTAACGGCGATTTGCAGAGAAAAAAACCGGTAAACAACGAGTCAACAACGAATCTCCGGAGAAAAAAGAAAAACTGGAGAGATTTTGATTTTCATCCTTTTTTTTTTTTTCTTTTTCTTTTTTGCAATGAGGAAACTGAGGGAAACAAAACCAGATCGATGACTACGTACGGAAAGAGCGTATGTTTAAGCTATTGGGCCTGGCTTGTTGTGTATAACAACAACAAATTATTATTCAGTGTTACAAGAATAGAAATTGTTCCATATAATTTCCTTTTAGCCATATAACTCGATATAAAAAAAAATCATTAAATTCATTTTAGCCGATAAAAAAGTATTAAACTAATAATTAACAATGAGTGAATTACCTCATGTTTCTTACACATGATTTTAGCATGTTTCACATATTTTCCATGTTTGGAAATTTTTAGCATGCTCATTCGACACCCGAAATGATAATTTTACGATCTCATTCGTATCAAATTTAACGTTAGGATCGATAATAGATCATATTCGAACAGCTCACGGACCACAATCGAATTCAAATTTTTGTGTCATATTTTTTTATGAACATTTAATTCAAAATTAACTAGTTCATATCCCTTATATTACTTTAAATTACTATATTTTTGATGTCAAAATCCTATGGCATTCAAATAGTTATAACTGTTATGAAACCAAATATTGTAAACTATATTTATGTATTTTATATATAGACGTAAGGATAGAAAGAAATCAAGAGGGAGTTCTTCTTATTATTATTTCTTCTCCTTCTCTTTACATAGAATCACCTATATATAGTAAATCAAACTATATATAATAATGACATTTGGACACTACACTTAGATGCATTATTAACTAGATTAGTGGCATTGAAGTGTTTACTTTAGACAATAACATTTGTCACTTAACTATATGAGCTAAGTGTATATGATGAATAATCACCAATTCATAATAATAACTGATTAGATAGGAAACGTATAATAAACCAACAATCTCGTCTCTGCTTATGTAGAAAGACTTTGCAACCAACATCAAACCAAATCCATTGTCTCCCAAAGTCGCCATCGCCATTGGCATTAAGGCTCACTGGAATGAAGAGGAATTTATGAAGACTCCTTGCGCTTGTAGTTGAAATCAGTTTCTCTGACACACAAACACGAATGGAAGCACCTTCTTATGATTAGAGGGATTAGCTCCACCTCATGGGTTCGATTTGATGCAAGAAAACAAATAATAATTTCAAATTTCTATAAACAAAAAAATACCGTTATTTCGTAAGCTATTCATTGAACTATATTAGCTTTAGTTACGACTTGTTAATAACTACGAATGGTTAAATCACTTTATTATATATTTTTTACGATATTAACAATGAATTTGTAAATTTGCTACGTTGAAGGTTTTTTCAGCGAATTGTTTCGATAATTTCACAAAGAGTAACATACTAAATCTCGACATTAACATTTACGTACTCATAAATGATCATTAGCTAAAGAAATTATAGACATTTTAACTAACATGTCATTTGGTTTTGGGGCATAAATAATTAACATTTGCCAACTTTTCTTGTCTTCACGAACATACTACTCACTCCGTTTCATTATATAGGATTTTTAAGAGAAATTTTTTAGTTTTATTTTATAAAATGTTTTACTAGTTTCTATGCAGATTTTAATTTGATTTCATACTTTTGTCTTTTTAAATTTCGTAGTGTTATATATGATTGGTTAAGATATAATTATAATTAATTATTAAATAAGATTTTATTTGCATTTATTGTTTTCTTAATTCTTGCACAATAAATAAAAAAAACTTATAAAATGAAACGGAGGGAGTAAATGTTTCTTTCTCTCTCATTTTTGATAAGGATACCGACGAACTCTCGAAGAAGAACAATCACTCCAAAAATCATTGACTTGTGTGGGAAATGTTTACCCACATAAATGAACGGTCCTGCGTAAACATTGATATTAAATTACAACTGTCAAATAGATACGTCTGAAAGTCAAAATATTAACGTTTTGCTTATGTAATTTAACTTTTGGTAGAACACTCTAAAAAGTTTTGTGCCAAAAGATACAAGTTTGCTTCATTGCTTGTTACAAATCAAATTATAGCGTAAGTCTTCGTTTGCTTCTCTTCCCAACACACATAATTTCAATTTTAAAAGTATTATGTAAGTTTCTAAAGAAACCATTTATTTTTGTGTTTTTTCTACAAGAAAACTCAAAAATCTCCTTTCACAAAATAAACTCAAAAATCATGATACGACAAAAAAAATCAAAAGCAATAGAGTTGAGCCATATTTAACAAAACTGGAAATTTGTCATGGTAAGAGCTTGAAAACATTATGTAATGCTTGTCGTCCATTGAGTATGTTGCTTTTTTTATTTCAAAATTTTTCGATGTTTATATATTCTTGAACTTTGCTTCTTCTTTATTTGAATTTTGCTTTTTCTCTTTGCCTTTATGTTTTTGTTTTTGAAATTCTAAACAAATTTGTTGAGTTATGGCTCGAATTTAGTTTTAAAAACGAAAAAACGTTGTTCTTATGTGTTTTTTTACTCATGAGCAACAATATGTCAAATCATCTTAAACACGGATGTAAATGACTCATTGTAATCAAAGTCTTCTTTTTGACAAAACCGATCGAGTTTCACAACGTTCAAGAGATCCATTGATTTAAGCTTAATCTTATAAACTCATTTGCTTCAAATAGCTTTCTTGTTTGGCTTCGCTTTATGTGGTCATCTTATTTCTATGGTAGATACCATTTTCGGTCCATGTTGTATATACATTGTCTTGAAAACTATATATTATTGTTTAAAGTGTTTATATATTTTCTTTTTTATATACATTGTCTTGAAAACTATATATTATTATGAAAACAATCATTGTAGAAAAGACAAGTCGCCGGCACAGAGAGCCTCAATTGGAAGCGCCTTATCATAAGGCTTCAAATAAAGATTGGTTTTGGATAAATTGAGCATCGTGACTTGGACAAGAGGCGATATGGATGTTAGTGATTTTTCCATTTTCATAATTTTAAACCATTTAAAAGGATATATGTACTCTGCTTTAACAACTAATTCTTTATAGCTTTCGATCATTTTTTAGGTTTGCAAAAGAAAACTAATTCAATTTTTTAAAAATACCGAGGAAAAAAATAAATTAGCAAAAGATATGGCTTTCTTACCATTGCTCATCATCGGATCCTGACAAATCTCTCTCTTATTACCACAACTATTATCATGCTGGTCCAACCACCATGAATCTTGTCGAAATCAAATCATCACAACAACTATTAATATTCTGGTTAATGTTGGCGGGTTAGCCACAAATCCGACAACGGATAAATCCGCTTTTGAATGGACCTAGAAAATAATATTCAAACCTGCACCGTGACGAATCTATTTGGGCCTTGGCCAGCGGGTCAACCGCCCGTTTGACAGCGCTAGTCATTTGATCATTCAAGTTGGGCTTGTGATTGTGTGTAGGCCCAAAACCTCTCTCACAACCGATAATGATAAGGGGGCAGAATCGAGATTTGGCAAAGCACGAGAGATCTGACGGCTGGAAAGAAACTAGTTTACTGGACAAGATCTAAATAAACCTTTGATCAGAGTCGTCTCCTCCATCCGCAGATCTAACCCTAAATTGGTTTTTTTTCTCTCCAATTCTCCAGTTTTCGGTAACATGAGTATCGAGGAAGAACGCAGAAGAACATTATTCGCCCGTAAGTTATCTCTCTCTTTTGCTAGAAAATTCGATCGGATTAATCTAATCATTTTGGTAATTGTTTATGTTTTGTGAAATCTGATGCATCACAGGTACAGGGACATATGTCTTATGGGACATGGTGGATTTCCCCGTCGACGAGGATAAGATTAATTCGTTTTATCGTAATCTGAAATCATCTCTCGGTGATCAGGGTTACTACGGTCAAATCTTTATGGAAGGTTATGGTGAAAAAGAAAACCCTCCTGCATTGGAGGTGTATGGCAACTTCCGACAAAATCGTAGTCGACTAGGTGAATTCTTTAAACACTAGTACTACTTTTCTATGTTTTACTACTTACTTATATGTAATATTAACAATTCTCTGTTTGTACAGGCACTAGATTTGCGAGACATAATAGAATATTAGTGGACATGGTTGAATTAACCCGTAGGCATCCTCAGGCAAATCTCATGTTGATCATGAAAGGCATGGAAGAAAAAGACATTGAGTTTGTCAACATTATTAAGAAGGTGGATAAAATAAATTACAACCTTCTCTTAGTAACGGGTGATAGAGATGAAGACATACTCGCATACTCGGGTATACTGTATCGTTTCGCCGTATGGCGGTGGACAAGGGTGTTAGATGGAGGATGGCCTACACTACGCCCTACCTCTAGGGAAGAGGATGATGACTCGGATTTTAGTGATGATGAAGAGGAGGATGATTGTGATTCTAGTGATGACGAACGTCAAAAAATAATTGATGCGGTCGAGGATGGCCTATCTATCACTAGCAGCAAAGAGGATGAAGAGTATGGAGAGGATGATTCTGATACTAGTCAGAAGATATTTGGTGATGTCTATTCTAAAATGTTACTTTGAATTTGGTTTATGTTTCTTCTCTTCCAACTTTGTTCATTTGCAGTTGGATTTCCCTTGTGTAACTTTTCTTGTATTGCTATTATTTCCCTTGTGTAACTTTTCTTGTATTGCTATTATTTTACTTTTTATGCCTTGGGTTGTTGGACATGAACAAGTGGTAATTTTACACCCATAAGGTTTGATGTTAATTTATTGCATTCTTAATGAAGAGTATATCATGAGAACAAATGAACATTGCAACACTGTCTTTATCAGCTATCTCCTGAGGAGACGAGCACAAGGCCTCATTAATACAGCCAGCATAAACCTCCATAAAGATTTCTTCTGCAATCTCGAACAAGACAGAGTGGCAGCTCCTCCAATATCAACCTATTTTCCCGGACTTGAAAAGACTGATCTCGATCCTTCCCTACACATTGATTGTGGTTTACTCACACTAGATCAACTTCACTATCATCGGTGCAGCTTCCTCATTTGTACTCTACTTTGGATATGTCCCTGCAGACACTTTGTCCCATACTCTGAAAGCAACCGAAACTTAGCTCTGCTACTTCTCCATTGATGGTACAAGGAAGTCATCCTCCAGTAACAGTTTCCTTTGCGAGTTGTGCCATACTTGCCAACGCGTAGACATTCGCTAACTAGCAGACTAGAGTAATTTTCAGGTTTATCCTCTTCTGCCTTGAGAATGAGAAGCCATTGTGTACATACCTCAAACATGCTCAGCGGCTTCTCACACAACCCCAGAAAGCTGATGCGGTGTCAGACTTACCGAGAATAGCGCATTCTGCATATACATCCCACGTTTCACCCATGTTTTGAATAGTAGCCAAGCAAGAAAATTTTCCATTATGAGATTTTAGATTATTATTGTACCATGAAGCCCACCTATGCATAATCGACAGATTATAGTACCTTAGAGCTTTGGGTAAAGGATAGTAAGGGAATGCACATGTCTTTGGATATTGCTTCACCAACACATGGGAGTAAAAATGGCACTGGGTAAGTTGTTCTTCTTTCAAACTTCAGCTACAAGCTTGGTCATTGCGATAGTTATTAACCGTGTTGTTGGAGCACTTTTCCTGTGGAACAACATGTACTAATTATACTCGTTAGGCCAAATGGAACAGTAATAGTTGTCACGTCACGACTAATATATCTCGTAGATAGCAACTATCAAGTTTATCTCACCATATTAGAAAGAAGACGGCCAAGTTAATCTTGGCGCATCTCCAATTTGTCTCACAATATCACCTCTTTCTGGAGCAGGAACCTGATCAAAGTTACTTCACTAGTTATTCGGTTCATAAAAGCAGATTCACTTAACGAAGTTCTCCTGCATCGGTATCTTGGCTGCTTCCTCGTAATCTTCCACAACTTCACCTATTGGCTGCATCAATAGTTACCCATTTCAATACAAAGAAACTGCTTAAAGAAGTACAAAATCATTAGAAAAAAGTTTAGAAACTACTTAAAGAAGCACAAAATCATCAGAAAGAAGTTTAGAAACTATCTCAAACCAAACTCAATCTACAACCAATCCAACTTAGATCAACAAGAATAAGAACCATTAGCTCCAATTTTGGATTCTATTCCAAAATGTTCAGACATAAGTACAAATCATGTATATAAAAGCCCAATAACCTGATTGTTTGCTGGATTCGGAAGTAGACACCACAGATCCGTTTCCTTGCCATTTGCCGGGAGAACTCAATCCAATATCACTCAGTAACTCATACTCATTATTGGAAGGACCCATCTCTGCAAACTTCACCAAAACATCCACAAAACGATCAAAACCCAGCACATGGATCAAATCGACACATATCAAAACGTTGAGATGAAAATTTTCTTAACCAACCCAATAATCTCAAACTCCAAAACCGAAGAGAAATCTTAAAAGTGTATGGATTGTACCAAAGATTGGGATTTTTTCGATTACAGATTTGATGGTACTTTTTGTCGGAACGGACATGTCTCGTCTTTTTCTTTTCCGGGTCAAATTAAACCCGAATAGGATCCGAACAAAAAAATTTCAGAAGAGGCTTCAAACTTACAAGGGAATAGGTTTACAAGAAATCTTGGTTTGAGCTTCTTGGTAGACTTCCAGGTTCGAAACCAAAGCTTGAAAACGTATTGTAGGTTTATTGGATTGAGCTCACGAGAAGAAGTAACCTTTCATTGAAAAAAATTGAATTAGTTTTCTTTTGCAAACCTAAAAAATGATCGAAAGCTATAAAGAATTAGTTGTTAAAGCAGAGTACATATATCCTTTTAAATGGTTTAAAATTATGAAAATGGAAAAATCACTAACATCCATATCGCCTCTTGTCCAAGTCACGATGCTCAATTTATCCAAAACCAATCTTTATTTGAAGCCTTATGATAAGGCGCTTCCAATTGAAGCTCTCTGTGCCGGCGACTTGTCTTTTCTACAATGATTGTTTTCATAATAATATATAGTTTTCAAGACAATGTATATAAAAAAGAAAATATATAAACACTTTAAACAATAATATATAGTTTTCAAGACAATGTATATACAACATGGACCGAAAATGGTATCTACCATAGAAATAAGATGACCACATAAAGCGAAGCCAAACAAGAAAGCTATTTGAAGCAAATGAGTTTATAAGATTAAGCTTAAATCAATGGATCTCTTGAACGTTGTGAAACTCGATCGGTTTTGTCAAAAAGAAGACTTTGATTACAATGAGTCATTTACACCCGTGTTTAAGATGATTTGACATATTGTTGCTCATGAGTAAAAAAACACATAAGAACAACGTTTTTTCGTTTTTAAAACTAAATTCGAGCCATAACTCAACAAATTTGTTTAGAATTTCAAAAACAAAAACATAAAGGCAAAGAGAAAAAGCAAAATTCAAATAAAGAAGAAGCAAAGTTCAAGAATATATAAACATCGAAAAATTTTGAAATAAAAAAAGCAACATACTCAATGGACGACAAGCATTACATAATGTTTTCAAGCTCTTACCATGACAAATTTCCAGTTTTGTTAAATATGGCTCAACTCTATTGCTTTTGATTTTTTTTGTCGTATCATGATTTTTGAGTTTATTTTGTGAAAGGAGATTTTTGAGTTTTCTTGTAGAAAAAACACAAAAATAAATGGTTTCTTTAGAAACTTACATAATACTTTTAAAATTGAAATTATGTGTGTTGGGAAGAGAAGCAAACGAAGACTTACGCTATAATTTGATTTGTAACAAGCAATGAAGCAAACTTGTATCTTTTGGCACAAAACTTTTTAGAGTGTTCTACCAAAAGTTAAATTACATAAGCAAAACGTTAATATTTTGACTTTCAGACGTATCTATTTGACAGTTGTAATTTAATATCAATGTTTACGCAGGACCGTTCATTTATGTGGGTAAACATTTCCCACACAAGTCAATGATTTTTGGAGTGATTGTTCTTCTTCGAGAGTTCGTCGGTATCCTTATCAAAAATGAGAGAGAAAGAAACATTTACTCCCTCCGTTTCATTTTATAAGTTTTTTTTATTTATTGTGCAAGAATTAAGAAAACAATAAATGCAAATAAAATCTTATTTAATAATTAATTATAATTATATCTTAACCAATCATATATAACACTACGAAATTTAAAAAGACAAAAGTATGAAATCAAATTAAAATCTGCATAGAAACTAGTAAAACATTTTATAAAATAAAACTAAAAAATTTCTCTTAAAAATCCTATATAATGAAACGGAGTGAGTAGTATGTTCGTGAAGACAAGAAAAGTTGGCAAATGTTAATTATTTATGCCCCAAAACCAAATGACATGTTAGTTAAAATGTCTATAATTTCTTTAGCTAATGATCATTTATGAGTACGTAAATGTTAATGTCGAGATTTAGTATGTTACTCTTTGTGAAATTATCGAAACAATTCGCTGAAAAAACCTTCAACGTAGCAAATTTACAAATTCATTGTTAATATCGTAAAAAATATATAATAAAGTGATTTAACCATTCGTAGTTATTAACAAGTCGTAACTAAAGCTAATATAGTTCAATGAATAGCTTACGAAATAACGGTATTTTTTTGTTTATAGAAATTTGAAATTATTATTTGTTTTCTTGCATCAAATCGAACCCATGAGGTGGAGCTAATCCCTCTAATCATAAGAAGGTGCTTCCATTCGTGTTTGTGTGTCAGAGAAACTGATTTCAACTACAAGCGCAAGGAGTCTTCATAAATTCCTCTTCATTCCAGTGAGCCTTAATGCCAATGGCGATGGCGACTTTGGGAGACAATGGATTTGGTTTGATGTTGGTTGCAAAGTCTTTCTACATAAGCAGAGACGAGATTGTTGGTTTATTATACGTTTCCTATCTAATCAGTTATTATTATGAATTGGTGATTATTCATCATATACACTTAGCTCATATAGTTAAGTGACAAATGTTATTGTCTAAAGTAAACACTTCAATGCCACTAATCTAGTTAATAATGCATCTAAGTGTAGTGTCCAAATGTCATTATTATATATAGTTTGATTTACTATATATAGGTGATTCTATGTAAAGAGAAGGAGAAGAAATAATAATAAGAAGAACTCCCTCTTGATTTCTTTCTATCCTTACGTCTATATATAAAATACATAAATATAGTTTACAATATTTGGTTTCATAACAGTTATAACTATTTGAATGCCATAGGATTTTGACATCAAAAATATAGTAATTTAAAGTAATATAAGGGATATGAACTAGTTAATTTTGAATTAAATGTTCATAAAAAAATATGACACAAAAATTTGAATTCGATTGTGGTCCGTGAGCTGTTCGAATATGATCTATTATCGATCCTAACGTTAAATTTGATACGAATGAGATCGTAAAATTATCATTTCGGGTGTCGAATGAGCATGCTAAAAATTTCCAAACATGGAAAATATGTGAAACATGCTAAAATCATGTGTAAGAAACATGAGGTAATTCACTCATTGTTAATTATTAGTTTAATACTTTTTTATCGGCTAAAATGAATTTAATGATTTTTTTTTATATCGAGTTATATGGCTAAAAGGAAATTATATGGAACAATTTCTATTCTTGTAACACTGAATAATAATTTGTTGTTGTTATACACAACAAGCCAGGCCCAATAGCTTAAACATACGCTCTTTCCGTACGTAGTCATCGATCTGGTTTTGTTTCCCTCAGTTTCCTCATTGCAAAAAAGAAAAAGAAAAAAAAAAAAAGGATGAAAATCAAAATCTCTCCAGTTTTTCTTTTTTCTCCGGAGATTCGTTGTTGACTCGTTGTTTACCGGTTTTTTTCTCTGCAAATCGCCGTTAAACCCTACATTTTGTCCGAAACCCCTAATTCGTCTTCGTCGGAAATTACGTTCCTTGTCTTCTCTTAAGAATTGGGTCGATCGATTTCAGCTTATTGAGGTAATGATCGTATTCTCAGGTTTATATCTTCAGAAATCTGATTTTTGTTGCCTTGAGGTTTAATTTTCGGCGAAATTTGTTGCAAATGTTTGAGAATTTGGTTGATTTAGTTGGTTGATTTAGGGTTTCTTGTTGGTGCATTGTCTAGTACTAGATTCGTACTGTATTGGAGATTTTCTGATTTGGGTTTGATACAAATTGTTTTCTTGTTTCTTCAGATTTATGGATTCTTTGTGTTATTGTTTCGTTAGAGATGCGAGTATATTTTCTTGTTTGATGTATGGATTTTGCGCAAGTTTGTGTTTTTTTACTTCCTGTAATAGTGAATGGATTCATGTGATGTGATTTTAGTGTAACCTTTACTCTGCATTTTTCATTACAAGTTGTCCTGGTTTGTATGAAACAACGTAGTTGGAAGAGTTTGTTTGGGTAGTTTGTTGTTGAGATAAGAAGAATATTCAGTCAGAAATTGCTTTGCTTGTCTTTCGTTTTTATCTCTGTACTTGGTTCTGTATCTAACAGTTGATTCAGTTGGTTGATTTAGGGTTTCTAGAATGAAGACTTCATCTTCCATTGAATCTTCTTCTTCGGCAAATCGAAGTAGTAAAAATTCAAGATGGAAAGCAAATCGACGAGCAAGGGATGAAGCTGCCGCAGAAGCTGAAAGGAAAAATTCGGCTGATTTAAGGTTAGAGAGAGAGGGGTTTAATTTGGGTTTGATACAAAATGTTTTCTTGTTTCTTCATATTTATGGATTCTTTGGGTTATTGGTTCGTTAAGTTTGTGTTTTTTTCTTCCTGTTATAGCGAATGGATTCATGTGATGTGATTTTAGTGTAACCTTGACTCTGCATTTTATGGATTCTTTGTCTTATTGGTCCGTTAGAGATATGACTATATCTTGTTGTTTGATTGCTTGCAGAATGAAGCCTTCACCGTCTTCTGCAGGAATTAGTGGATCTGCTTCTTCTTCAACAACTCAAAGTCGTAAATCAAAACGGAACGCAAATCGACAAGCAAGGAAAAAAGCTGACGTAGAAGCTGAAAAGGCAAAGCTAGAGGCTGACTTAGAAGCTGAAAGGAAAAGGTTGGCTGATTTAAGGTTAGAGGAAGAGAGGTTGAGTAGGCTGTCGCTTTTCGAGAGAATAATACCTAAAGCACGGTTTGCTCCCACTTTCCAACTCTCCGAGGAGGAACGCATCTGGGGCGTCTTCGTTGAATTCGATTTCGAAAACGCTCTGTGGGGTTTTCCCAATGGTTACGACATGATGCATTTCAGGGAAGATATTCAAGACATGCTTAGGAGGAGGTTCAAGAAGAACTACACGGTTTTGGGAGTGTTCGGAGCAGGCACACTTACTTCTTTTGACTCTGTGAGAAACTTTGAAAAATTTTCCAAGCAAAACAACTTCACTATTAAAGAGTTACCCAATAGATGGGGATTGTGTGGGGAGTGCAACGGAGTTACTACACCCGGGAGAGCTCCTCCAGGCTATATAAGCAAAATGCCGCATGAACGATATGAACGATCTTCTGATCGTGCTTGTGACGAGATATCTCTACATATGAGTTCCTACCCCACTCTAATTGGTCTTCCTAAAGGTTTGTCTTGCAATGTTCTCGTGATTTCAGGAGATCGGGATCTCGGTAGTGCGATGCGCACCCTAAGAAAAGATAGAAATGTCTACGTCATGTTAGCTTATCCCGGAGGTAGTTGCAAGAAATATCTCATAAAATCTGCCAATCACGTAATAGATTTCGAGCGAGACATGCGGTTTACTTAGTGAAACATGCTAGGTTTATGAAATCGAATCCGGTTTGTTCTGTATATGGGTTCTTTGACTACCTCAAGTTCTTTTATTGTTCATGCAGAGATTTCAAGATCTTGGGTTATATTGTATTAGGGATTTGGCTTCTTGCTCTGTTTTATCTACTGGTGCGGTGTTTGTGACTTGTGTTGTTATAGGGATGGTTTCGTGTTTAATGGTTAATGTTTCTGAATCTGTTTAATTTCTGGTTTAGTCAACTTATCTGTAATGAAACCATATGCAAGTTCAACTTATCTTTTGAGGTCCATGATTTAACCACCTTGCATCTAACCACCAACTAATCAAATCATTCACTGATCATTGTTCCCATCTCAATGTAACAAATCACTCTCTAGACCACATTTCTTTTGTTCAAACAGAGCAAGAACTAAAACAAAAACTTCCATTAGTCAAACACTCATTTTGACATCTGACACTTTCACATATACACTTAGATTACAAATTTACAACCAAAGCAACCTCCTAAATACAAACCCAAACAAGGAAGCAAACGAGATACAGATATTTTACACAAACAATTTGACAATACTAAACCGAAAGATAATTTAACTCCACAAATACTACCACACACACCATCCTAAAAACATCATTAATCTTTGATCACTACATTGCAGTGTGGCCAAATACCAGGAAGCCAATAATTTGCATTAAGCGTGGATCCTGTGTGGCATGGTACCCGTTCCTGAACTCGCTGGTATTTTGCCCAAATGAATCTTGGAACCAGGATCATAATATATAAAAACAGTTGTTTCTCAATATGGAAATAGGTTTTCTGACAGCTTTTATATGCAATTGAAAGGCTTCATTTCATAGCCCTCCAATGAAATTTAAGCATTTCAAGAATGCCTACGGACGAACAGAGAATCGGGAAAGAAATAAAACTGCAAATCATTTGAACACAAAGAGTTTAAGATGAAACACTAATACACAAAAGAGTTGAAGATGAAACACTAACACACAAAAGAGTTGAAGAGAAATAGAAACGTTATGTCACATAGGACAAACCAAGGGAGGCTCTTTTGATGATGACGATGATGATAAAACATTATTTTCCACACAAAGACACGATCGAACGATCTCACTCACTCACTGAGATATGGTGGTCGTTCCTGTGGTGGTGGATATGGTCGAAATACTAGGCTATGGTCTACAGGATTCCTTCCAGCAAGTAGGGCACTCCAACGCCATACTGTGTAGTTCACAGTATGTGGCATCTTTTCTAGTTGGAAGTCATCAGGCACTGCTAAGAGAACATTGTAGCATCTTATATTCATCATTGCAAGATAAAACTCGAACCCAGTATCGAGGATATCGTCATCCGGCATGATGTTTTTTGCGATTACCATCACGTTTGTTAGTGCACTAGTAAGATTTTTCGCAGACCAAAAATGCATGTCCACTAACATCTTATGCATTCTACGACGTTTAGAGCCTGTAAATGCAAGAAACCAAACATGTAAACTAACTAAAAAATAAAATATTCATCTTCTTCTTGGTAATTAAAAAAATTAAAATAAAGGAAAGCTTATTAACTTCTTGTCACAAAGGTGATTCCGGCAATCCTATAGGATTCATCTTGTCGCTCTTTACCACCATAAGCCGTGATTGACACTTTGCCATGATAACCAGCACTAGCCAGAGCTAATCTGATTTTTTGATTAAAGGAAACAATATCGGTGACTGGGAAATCCTCCACGTCCCAATAGACGCCTGTTTCAGCATCTAACAATTACGATTTGGTTAGATTGATACGATTCAGATCCAAATTTATATATAATTTCGAGCAAGAGACAGAGATATCTTACTAGCAAAATTTACACGTATTTCCTCCTTATTCATGCTGTAGACCATTGTATCGATACTCATGTTGCCGAAAAATGGAGAATTGGCGGAGAAGAAAAGAAAAAAAAATCAATATAGGGTTAGATCTGCGGATCGGATGGGGGAGACGACTCTTATCAAAGGTTCTTGTCCAATAAACTCCAGCCGTCGGATCTCTCGTGCTTTGCCAAATCTCGATTCTGCCCCTTATCACATACCCAACTCATTATCGGTTTTGGGCCTACACACAATCACAAGCCCAACTTGAATGATAAAAAAAGATTAGAGCTGTCAAACGACCCGCTGGCCAGGTCCAAATAGCCTTGTCACGGTGCGGATTTGAATAGTATTTTTTAAGCCCATTTAAAAGTAGGTTACGGATTTATTCGCCGCAGATAATCCATCAAACATTAACTAGAATATGACTGTAAACCTTTGCTTTTAGGCAATGTTTAAAACCAGACCAGAAACCGATTCGGTATCCTTACTGGATGGTTGGTCGGACCGGTTCAACCGGTTAGACGTATTAAAGCAGGATCACTCAAACCTGTTTTAAAGTACTTTGAGTTACAGATGGCCGAGAATGGATACCTTCTCCAAGTTCATCAACATCAACGATGATGTTGATATCATCAAGTGGGAGTCCTCTCTTTTCCTTACTCTTGTCTTCATTTTCCTTGAGTGATTGCTTCATCTAGAAATGAACATCCGAGGAAACCTTGGTACATAAATCAATGTTTCCTCTTACCCCAGCTAAATGTTGTTTCATTCTGTTGATGTCTCCTCCTCCTCTGTGTTGAAAGGTAAACTTAATTTTTGGATCAAGTATAAATACCTCCTTCCACCTTCATTTGTAATCAAGTTCTTCCAAGAAAAAGTTCTAAGTAATAAAATCTTCTACTTCTTAAAATTTCTATTCTCTCCAAAATTTCTCAAATACCTTCTCCATCTCTTTAAAGTTTTTATTTCCAACAAGTGGTATCAAAGCATTAGGTTCCTAAAGATAGCGAGTAGCGGCATTCCCTTCCAAGTCCCGATGCTTACAAAGAGCAACTACGACAATTGGAGTCTAAGGATGATGGCGATTCTAGGAGCACATGACGTGTGGGAGATAGTCGTTAAAGGCTACGATGAACCAGAGAACGAAGCTAGTGTATCTCAAACTCAAAAGGATAGTTTGAGAGACTCAAGGAAGAGAGACAAGAAAGCTCTCTGTCTAATCTATCAAGGATTAGATGAAGAAACGTTTGAAAAGGTCGCGGGATCAAAGTCAGCCAAGGAAGCGTGGGAGAAGCTTTGAACCTCTTACAAGGGAGCGGAGCAAGTTAAGAAGGTACGTCTTCAAACTCTAAGAGGAGAATTTGAAGCGTTGCAAATGAAGGAAGGTGAACTCGTCTCCGATTATTTCTCAAGAGTTTTAACGGTTACTAATAACCTTAAAAGAAATGGAGAGAAGTTAGACGAAGTAAGAATCATGGAGAAGGTTCTTAGATCGTTGGATCCAAAATTTGAGCATATAATCACCGTTATCGGAGAGACAAAAGATTTGGAGGATATGACAATGGAGCAACTTCTTGGATCCTTACAAGCGTATGAAGAAAACAAGAAGAAAAAGGAAGATATCGCTGATCAAGTACTCAAGATGCGGATTGATGAAACTAAAGAAGAAAGCGGTCGATGCCAACAAAGACGTGGTGGTGGTCAATTCCGAGGACGAGGTCGTGGATATGGAAATGGACGAAATTGGAGACCATATGAAGAAAACACCTACCAAAGAGGAGAAAGCTCGTCAAGAGATCGTGGAAGAAGAAATCCAAAACCAAGGTACGACAAGTCAAATGTTAAATGCTATAATTGTGGGAAGTTTGGACATTATGCTTCTGAATGTAAAGCTCTAAACAACAAAAGAGTTGAAGAGAAGGTGAACTATGTTGAAGAAAGAAGTGACGAACATGTTGTTGATGGCATGCAAGAATGATGGAAAGGAAGAAAACCACAAGTGTCTCCTCAATAGTGGTGCAAGCAATCACATGTGTGGGCAAAAACGCATGTTCGTGGAGCTTGATGAATCGGTGAAAAGAAATGTGGCTTTAGGAGAGAATCGAAGATGGAGGTGAAAGGTAAATGAAATATATATTCTAATCCGATTGAAGAATGGAGATCACCAATTTATATCCAACGTCTACTATATTCCAAGCATGAAGACCAACATCTTGAGCCTTGGACAACTCTTAGAGAAAGGTTATGATATTCGCTTAAAAGATAATCACCTTTCTATAAGAGACCAAGCAAGCACTCTCATAAATAAGGTACCGATGTCTAGAAACTGAATGTTTGTTCTTAACATTCAAAGCGACATCGCGCAATATCTCAAGATGTGCTACAAAGAAGATTCATGGCTTTGGCATCTTCGATTCGGGCATCTCAACTTTGGAGGATTAGAGCTTCTTTTACAGGAAGAAAGAAATGGTGAGAGGTTTGCCTTGCATCAACCATCCAAATCAAGTATGTGAAGGGTGTTTACTTGGAAAACAATTCAAAATGGGTTTTTCAAAAGAGTCAAGTACAAGAGCTCGGAAGCCGCTGGAACTCATACACACAGACGTGTGTGGTCTGATCAAGCCAAGATCACTCGGTAAAAATAACTACCTCCTTCTTTTTATTGATGACTTTTCAAGAAAAACATGGGTTTACTTTTTAAAGGAGAAATCAGAAGTTTTTGAAAACTTTAAAATGTTTAAAGTCCATGTCGAGAAGGAAAGTGGTCTTGTGATCAAAGCCATGAGATCTGACCATGGAGGAGAGTTCACGTCCAAAGAATTTCTGAAGTATTGTGAAGATAATGGCATTCGAAGACAGTTGACGATGCCGAGATCCCCTCAACAAAATGGAGTAGCGGAAAGAAAGAACAGAACAATCCTTGAGATGGCAAGAAGCATGCTAAAAAGTAAGAAACTACCAAAGGAGTTTTAGGCAGAAGCAGTTGCACGTGCGGTTTATCTTTCAAACCGATCTCCAATAAAGAGTATTTTGGGAAAAACACCACAAGAAGCGTGGAGTGGAAGGAACACCACAATAAACTCCAGCCGTCGGATCTCTCATGCTTTGCCAAATCTCGATTCTATAGTAGATACCATTTTTGGTCTATGTTGTATATACATTATCTTCAAAACTATATATTATTATTTAAAGTGTTAATATATTTTTATATACATTGTCTTGAAAACTATATATTATTATGAAATAATGCATGGACAAAAGCTAAGCCGACGGATATTAGTGATATCTCTAAAGTCTCAAAAACAAAAAGACGCACAAACCCATACTAAGGAAGCTTCTTCAATGATGATATAACAATGATGTTGATTTCGGAAGTAGTTTCTTCTTCATCTTGCTGATTTAGAATTTGGTCTCCAATGATGATAACAAAATTGGCTTTTGTGATCAAGGTGCAAGTAGGATACATAGAAGATGGTAAAGGATGTAAATGATATATTGATGTGAATTTAGATGTGATTTGGTTGACTAAAGGAAACGACCTGTATACTTTTTCATTGATACTGATATGAATCTAGATATGAATTAAGATGTGACAAAAGGGAAAGATGGTGAAGATAATAATCTGAACTAGGTAAAACAAACTTGTATACTTGTTCGTGCAAGAATGACATTAAACTGCAAATCATTTTTGAGTTTTATCTTCATACGCCAATACCCAATGCCTCTTTGACCAAGAGAACCCACGACTTCACATCAAATTTGATATTCACTAGACAACAAGACAAAGGCCTAAAATAGTTACACAAGGGAATTACTAACAAATCCAACACAGCAAATGATCATAAGACAAAACAGAACTGAGTTCAAGACAAGGAACAATAACTAAATTCCAAAGGCTACTTGCACAACCATCATCAATCACGTTTAAGCTAAGAGAATCCACAACTTAACATCAAACTTGATATCCACTAGACAACAAGACAAAAGCCTAAAATAGTTACACAAGACGAACAGAAAAGAGTTTAAGACATGAAACATTAACCAAATTCAAACTAACATTTTAAAAGGCAAAAGGCACATAAGCTATTTGGAGAACCATCATCAATCATCTTCTGACGTTTAAGCGAGCTTCCCTTGATACTAGTACCAGATCAAGCACTGAAGAATTCGTCCTTGAAACTCATAACGCAATAGGGAGAGGTAGCAGATTTCCTCAAATACTTTAAGGTATAACCTTTTGTAAAAGCTAGGAACACAGTCACACCTCTGTCTTTTAGAGTTCTCATACCGATCACCCGTGATTACAAGAATGTTGCACGTTAATTCGCGGCAATAACCAACAAGAGTTGGGTATGAGCTCATTTTTTGTGATATCAAATCACATGCTCTATCGCTCGCTCTTGAATAAACTACTTTCGTTGCTTTGTCTTCGTCAGCAACTTTTGGGACCACGCCGTATGTAGCATCTTGGTTGCAGGTGACACATTCTGATTTTCTCCTGGTAAAGTCATCAATATCGTAACTTTTTTTATCACAAAAGTCATCCACATTTCTCACTTTCTTTCTGTCGAAAGTTGTGAAGGAACCACGTCCGTACACTCCCAAAATCAAGCATTTGTCCCCATACTTTCTCCTAAACATGGCTTGAAGCTTAGTGTGGAAGTTCATCATATTGAATTTAAGAGAGAAGTCATAAATAGCATTCCCGAAATCCAACAACACGTAAAAACCCCAGTTTCGTTCAAGAGAGGAGAGACTTATGGAAGGAACAAATCGTGCTCGAAAAGAGAAAGTTTGCTTAAACGTTCTCGCTCTGCCTCTTGACGAATATACCATGTCCCACTAAGTTTTGCATCAGCAGCTTCCTTTTCCTCAAGCCGCTTCTTTTGTAGTTCTCTGTCTTTCTCGCTGGTGTGCTTTCAATCTTTTAAAAGTGTCATTTTGGATGCCTTATGCATATTTGTTAAAAAAGGGTCATTTTCGTACATTTTCCAATAACGTAAAAATAGTAATCTAAAAAAAAAAAAAAAAAACACATTAAACTCCATTAACCGTTTATAATTCCAAATAGTTAGTAAAAAATGAAAGAAAAACATCAATTGACTCCAATTATTATTTTTATTGATTGGTTTTTATATGTTTTTGAAACTCCTATGTATATTAAATGGAAGCTGAAGCGAAAAACAATTTGAATGGGCACTTTTATTTTCAAACCGAACAATTCGAGCTACGAACTTAAGATTGTTTTTTTTACCTAACGTGAATAAATGTTCTTGAATTTCCATAAACGAAAAATTTACAAAAATTAACATATGGGTAATAGACACCTGTATGATTAGTTAAAGCGTGCAAGTAATCTTGGATTTGAATCAGTGAAATCTCTAATTGTTTCAAACATACATCAGAATCGCTTGCCTTGGAGAAGATAATCACTTATGAAGAAGGTTCGTCGAATCTCCTTTATATAAAAGAGAAAGAATTTGAGGCTTTTAAGGAGTGCCACGTCATCAAAATAATCAGCCAAAATAATCAGAATATAATCTACCAATGTAATCAGTCTTCTCATTTACAAAAAGTTTGACCAGTTATTATTTATTAAGCCCAAAATAATCAACAAAAATTGAATTCAATGTAATCCAGCCCAAATAATAGTCCCCTCACTTTTTCGACATAGCAAACTAATTCTCGCCTCTTCGAGTTCCTCATCCCCATCGTTACGGAAACCTCAAGGTCCACGTTGATGGAGTCTTTACGCCTTTGTATACATAAATTACATAATAAACGTCGACGTTGCAAATTTTAGACGAATATATAACATTACAGGTACAAAAATTAAACCATATTTTTCAAAACAAAACTCAATCTCTTGAATCGATTCACCTCTTCTCTCGCTCCGTTTTGTCTTCCTCATCCATGGTAATGCTCAAAAGCATATTGTAATTTGGTTCGTCACTGTGGAATTAAGTTGCATCTAAAAGCGATTGCGTGTTTTCTTTGATTCGATTCAGGTTCAGCGCCGGTGAATAGTGGATGCAATTGTAACCAGATCCAAATATTGAATCTCACGGATAGATCCAGTTAAGTATCTCTCTCTTTTGATCCAAACGACTTTACATTTCTTCGGTCCATATTCAACCAACGCGATTCGCATTTCAAGAGACAATTTTCAACAATCTAATTTTGTAGGTAAGTTGCTATGACATATCGATATTTTTGAAATAGATTAAATTCATATGGTGCTTTTCTAAATCCGTTTTGTCTTTGTGATTTCTGTCTGCAGGTTTCTCAAGTTATGACAAGTACGAGCCGCACCAGAAGCTAGGATTCGCAAAAACAATAGACTGTCTTCAAATTTAAGAAAATGTTAATATTCACAAAAAAACTAGCTGTAGTTAGAGCCGGATTTTATGGTTCAAAATTAAAAATATCTAATTTTATGATTCCTACTGATGATATGGTTTTTGGTTTAGCTCAAATAATGCGGGATAGAAAATCATAAATAGTTGAGTGAATCTCTTATGTACGTTTTCCTGCTTCCAAGTAATTATTTTCCATTTGATTTTCTTAGTGTAGTCATGTGCTTAAAGGTACTTAACATCTATTCTCTTTGTTTTCTTAAATGCTATTTTCACGGATCTTCTCTTATGAGCCAAAATCAAACGAGAGTGCTTTAAGATGTAGAGCCTTCACTCCTGTAAAGGATGTGTATATCAAGAACATATGTATTGAACCGTTTGCAAAATGCAGACTCAGGTGGTGCTTGGGGTATATGTGTGGTATACTGCTATAAGGTGAATCATGGTTTTGGATTTCTTCTTCCAAAATAAAACATAAAACAAATATATAACACCTATTAGTACTATTGTGATTTTTGTGTAAACGAAACCTTTCTTTCACACAAAGCTAAGAAACTAACGAACTAAAATACCACAAAAGAAAAATAAGCTGTACAATAAAGTTATATAAGCATCTGGTTTTTTTTTTATTATTAAACATAAATGTTTTAAAAACTATTCACACAAGTAGAGCTGATATCAATCAGTTCAATCTCTCATGAGTTTCTTAAATTTTTACCTGAGGGCTTATTAGAATCAGGACCTCGCTTGGCGTACAAGGATCCAGCCGCTGATACATCAGAAGGCAAAGAGACCGTTGCGGAGAGAGGCTGGAAATTAGTGTTCCCAACGAACCAATACAGAGCCCATTTGAGGTTGCAGAGAGTATACTTTAGTGCTTTGGTCCAATTCTCTTGCTTGTTGAAGCTCTGAGTTATCGAATATGTCTCCACTTTGTCGTTATCAATCCTGCAAACGGAAAATTTTATATAAGAAACTCTTTAAGGTTTTGGATTGTACCATTTTGGAAGAAGAGTGGTGACTTACTTGAATGGAAGTTTGAGGCATTTCTCTAGTGGGATATTGTTCTCTTGATCCTTTGCGTTTGCGAAATCGGCAAAGTCTTTAAGACATATCAAATACAATGTCATGGCTTTATCGTACCGAGTGCTCCAAAACAAGTTTACAGGACCAAACCTGAAGATGATCATCAAACAGTTTCACGTAAAATCAGCACATGACAACTATTTTCAAGGTTCAATTCCAAAACAAGCCATTAGTAGAATATGCCACTGAAGCATTGGGAATCACTTACAGCTCATAAGTGTTGTTGGTGCTGTCCACAATCCTAGGATAACTTCCCATAGGCTGTATTTTAACTCGACATCTAAAAACGGGTTAATGGTTAAGGACAAACTTCATAACAAGAGTATCAAAAATGAAGGAAAAGGAATGTAAGATAGTAAGTAACAAGGATACTGAAACTTCGGCCGGAAATAGTTACACATCGTGTGGAGGAGAAGACAGGCTTGGCCCCAAGCAGCATTTATCTCATCCCACTCAACCTAATAATGTGACCTAGCTTTAGACTTTATATGACCAGGAAGAGGTTATGCACATACAAGGAAATTTGCAAAGCTTACCGGTACTTTAGGGAGTCTTCCAAGTCGAAAATTGTTAATTGTACCAAAATCTCCATCATATCGTATGGGGAAGGCATCAATCAGTACGTTTGTCTAGTTCAGTAACTCTAAATGTGCTTGTGAAACTTCAATCTTTGCCAAGATGGCATCTCTCTCTTCCTATTAACAAACACATATCTTTGTTAATTCCTGACAAAGCCTAAACTTTCACAGACTCAATATTGACTACATAGACCTAATTAACAGCTGTTATAAGTATGAAGCATCATTTAGTGAAATGAAGGAGAAATCTAAGAGTATTACAAGCAACACACCTGATGAGCTATTAGTTGAAATTGGAAATTGTTGAACTCTTGCCAATACCTGTAACAAAAGCATGTGAGAAAATAAGAGAGAGCACTGAAAATATATCATTTGCTAATAGGGGAACAGTGAGAGAGCTTACCGATCTTCCAGCTCGTTAAAGCGGTTTCCCTTAGCCTCTAGCTCCTTCAGTTGATGGTTTACCTCAGCATTTTGTTTCTCTGTTTCTTCTATTGCTGCAAGAAGTTTTCTTTCTTCTTCCTCAATCTAAATAGATCAGTAACCAAAAACCAACTTGTTACATTACATTATATGCAATTCGTATTAAAGTCAAACACTATGATGAAAAATGAAAATTACCTTCTTTTTTTCCTTCAGGAAATCAGCTTCACTAAGAACATCTTGTGTCTCTCCTTCTAATCGCTGAACGCATGCTTCATATGCTTCCACATCCCTTGTCACATCCTCGACTTCTTTTTCAAGTTTATCAGACAATACCCTCATGCATTCTAGGCACAATGGCTGTTCCACCTACGAACCAAAATATACTATCAGGTCCATTCTATCCAGCGGATAAAAATATTTGAGCGAAAAACCGTAATATGACCACATCATACCTGTGTCTGAGTTCTGGCGATATCGAAAGCACGTGTTAAGACATTAATAGTCGCATTAAAGCCAGAGTTATTTGAATGTAATGGACCATTTTGTCCCACTTCATGCGATGGATGTGGAGAACCGCCTAAATCAGGAGCAGACTCAGACTTATGCACGACTACAAACGATTCGTCCATTGCCTTTCCAGAATGGCTTGCATCAGGTTGAGCAGAAGCCCCAAGAGGGCGTGGAGGAATGCCCTGAGCTTGAGGCTTCTGTCGAGGTAACACAACAAAAGGTTTTGGATTGTACCATTTTGGAAGGAGAGTGGGGACTTACTTGAATGGAAGTTTCAGGCATTTCTCTTGTGGAATATTGTTCTCTTGATCCTTTGCATTTGCGAAATCGGCAAAGTCTTTAAGACATATCAAATACAATGTCATGGCTTTATCATACCGAGTGCTCCAAAACAAGTTTACAGGACCAAACCTGAAGATGATCATCAAACAGTTCCACGGAAAATCAGCACATGACAACTATTTTGAAGGTTCAATTCCAAAACAAGCCATTAGTAGAATATGCCACTGAAGCATTGGGAATCACTTACAGCTCATAAGTGTTGTTAGTACTGTCCACAATCCTAGGATAACTTCCCATAGGCTGTATTTTGACTCGACATCTAAACACGGGTTAATGGTTAAGGATAAACTTCATAAACAGTACATAGTATCAAACAAAACAAAAAAGGAAAAGGATTTTGAGATAGGAACAAGGATACTGAAACTTTGGCCAGAAATAGTTACACATCGTGTGGAGGAGAAGACAAGCTTGGCCCCAAGCAGCATTTATCTCATCCCACTCAACCTAATAATGTTTCATGTGACCAAAATTTAGACTTTATATAAGCAGGAAGAGGTTATGCACTACAGGGAAATTTGCAAAGCTTACCGGTACTTTAGGGAGTCTTCCAAGTCTGAAATTGTTAATTGTACCAAAATCTCCATCATACCGTATGGGAAATGCATCAATCAGAACGTTTGTCTTATTTAATAATTCTAAATGTGCTTGTGAAACTTCAATCTTTGCCAAGATTGCATCTCTCTCTTCCTGTAAACAAAGACATTTATCTTTAACACTAATACTAAGAAATAAGAGTCATGCTGAATTGCTGATAAAAGCCTAAACCTTCACAGCCTCAACATTGGCTACATAGACCTAATTAACAGTTGTTAAACAACTAATACCACAATGAGAGAAAGTTTTGGGCACTCATAAAACCGGAGCATCATTTAGTGAAATAAGAGGAGAAAGCTAAGAGTATCACAAGCAACGCACCTGATGAGCTATTAGTTGAAATTGGAAATTATTGAATTCTTGCCAATACCTGTAACAAAGGACATCAGAAAAGTTATAATAGCATGTGAGAAAATAAGAGAGAGCACTGGAAATATATCCATTGCCAATACGGGAACAGTTAAAGGGCCTTACCGATCTTCCAGCTCATTAAAGCGATTTCCCTTCGCCTCTAGCTCCTTCAGTTGATGGTTTACCTCAGCATTTTGTTTCTCTGTTTCTTCTATCGCTGCAACAAGTTTTCTTTCTTCTTCCTCAATCTAAATAGATCAGTAACCAAAAACCAACTTGTTACATTACATTATATGCAATTCATATTGAAGTCAAACACTAAGCTGAAAGCTGAAAATTACCTTCTTTTTTTCCTTTAGGAAATCAGCTTCACTAAGAACATCTTGTGTCTCTCCTTCTAACCGCTGAACACATGCTTCATATGCTTCCACATCCCTCGTCACATCCTCGACTTCTTTTTCAAGTTTATCAGACAATACCCTCATGCATTCAAGGCACAATGGCTGTTCAACCTACGAACCAAAATATACTATCAGGTCCATTCTATCCCGCGGATAAGATCTTTAGCGAAGAGCAAAAAATGTTATCACATCATACCTGTGTCTGAGTTCTGGCAATGTCGAAAGCACGTGTTAAGACATTAATAGTCGCATTAAAGCCAGAGTTATTTGAATGTAATGGACCATTTTGTCCCACTTCATGCGATGGATGTGGAGAACCGCCTAAATCAGGAGCAGACTCAGACTTATGCACGACTACAAACGATTCGTCCATTGCCTTTCCAGAATGGCTTGCATCAGGTTGAGCAGAAGCCCCAAGAGGGCGTGGAGGAATGCCCTGAGCTTGAGGCTTCTGTCGAGGTAACACAACAAAAGAGTTGTCCATACGTGTTGAACCAAGAACACTGTTAGCTCCAAGGATAGACGAGCCCTGCATAGCTGGATGTAACAAATTACATTCATTGTGAGATTCTTAACACGATTCACTACACACAAGTCTGACACCTAAACTCCTTAGAAGTATAAATATCATAGCAATAACTTCTAAACCATACAAGGAAATGCATAAAATTAGGGACTTTAAATCAGTAAACAAGAACCCTAAATCAAATTCGAGCAAACAAGAATCCGATTACCAAATATAAATTCCCAGAATTCTCAACAGTTTGCAAATTCTAATTCATCACGAAACGCTCTCTGAGAAAGACGAAGCTAGATAGAGAGAGAGAGAGAGGAAGAAGGCCTAACCGGAATGAGGCGAATCATTGAAGAATTTTCCGGCGTAGGAATCGACGCCGACGATGGTAAGAGAGTGATGACAATTTTGGCAGACCCATTTCGGAAGATTCGGATCGGCCGGGAAAGTCCGACTCTTTTCCGGATTCTCTTCTTTCCTCATCGCACATCAATCAACTTTCCCCAATTTTTTAGGAAGAAATCTGAAAGCAATCTAGGGTTTCGTTTGAATTTCTGGAAAATCTAATCAACAATCATGAATCTGTGTGATGCTTGTTACGAATCAAAATTTCTCTCCGGGGAACAAAATCCGATGATTTCACCTTTTCAAAGACCTTGATAAGACAAACTCGCAGAGAATGTATGTTATTAAAGTATAGAGATTTAAACTTGTATTTTATAGGACAAGAAGCACCAGTGGTCTAGTGGTAGAATAGTACCCTGCCACGGTACAGACCCGGGTTCGATTCCCGGCTGGTGCATATTTTTTGACGATGCCAGCTCCTTCACTTTATAATCATTTTGTGGTTATCTTCAGTTTCTTAATCTTTTTTTTTTTTTTAATTATAATTTCAAATTCGAAAGATTGAAGATAGTCTCATAGCAAAATAAAATAAAATTTGGAAGATTGTGAAGAATACGAAGATGAGGTAAGAATTAAGATCATTTGTACCGGAGTTTTAGACCTGATGTATTGTTTATGAAACCACATCTTCAATTAGTCATTCTCTCGCAAGTCCTAGAGAGGCGTGGGCAAAGAAGGTGGACGTGGAATGTGACCAAGGCAATGGATTTGATATCTTTTGTGTTGTAGGCTTTTGCAAAAATACAATTTTATCATTGAGATTATGAAATTATGTAATTTTTCCTTTTCTCTAATTTACTTTCCTTTATTCATTTTATTTGTGTACTTTTGTTTATTTATTCATTCTCTTTGTGCATCTTTGTATATTTATACATATATGTGTAATTATATCACAAGGCTATAATCAAGATTTGTGTATAATCCATAGTGTTCTTCAAGGTGCGTAAGGTTTTTTTTGTCTAGTACTCTTGGTGATCCCTCGTTTTGAGGAAGTAACTTAGAACTTGATAACTATACTATTAACTCCCACTCTCCGTTTCTGGTTCCAAAATGGTGTAAAGCCCTAATATCTGTTTTTTTTTCTTTAGCTTCTTGTTCTGTATCTTGCATATTTCTTCATTATCGAATTAGTTTTTAATATGATTGGTTTTCTTTGTGAAAGTAGTTTTAGTCTAAACCTCAAATTTCTCTCTGATGCATAAACAAAACAAAACGCTCTCTTTACTTTTCAGTTTTTGTGGTTGTGATTAGTTTTTTATTTCTGCTAAATCAAAATTTTCTTTTAAAGGTCGTTCATATTAGGTTTTTTAGATTCATGTTTCTCGTATTTTTTATTTATTTTTATTATTATTGAAGTTTTTGTCATAGATCGTTGTGCTAATTTACGTTTAAATTTCTTGTTTAGGTGGTAGTCTATGCCTCAAAAAAAAATTCTAATAAATGTCTAAAGCCTTTGAATTCATACAAAATCAAAATTTCTCATTCCTTTCTCTCTCTTTATGTTTCAGAATGGCTGCAAAGTTAGATGACTTCTCCATCAAGAAAATATCTCCGAAGCTTGGCGGAGAAAGAGGAACTCGAAACCCTAATGGTCCAACTTCTTCACACGACTTGGTCGAGCAGATGGAGTTTCTTTACGTAAAATTAATCAAGCACCGTGACGCAAAGGCTATAATACCCTACGGATATATCCCCTTCGTTGAAATCACTCTCGGAAACTACAAATCCTCTACAAAAAATCAACCAATTGGACCAGAAGGAGAGTGGACCAATTTAGTCTTTGCTTTCGACAAAACTAAAGGTGATGTCTTAACCGTTACTCTCAATATCTTTCAACCCCAACAACCCGAGAAGTGTACCGTAGTTGGCAAGCAAACTTTCAAGCTAGCCGCTGATATTCCGTCTAGGGTTCTTCCTGATGCAAGCCTCGCGTCGCGGTGGTACTCTATGCAGGATATGGAACTGCAGATGTCGATTTGGTTTGGTACACAAACCGATGAGGTTTACTCACAAGCTTGGTTTTCAGACGCCTATCATGTGAATGCTAGTTGCGTGACCAACACTCGACCTACATTTTACGAAGCTCCAAGGCTCTGTATGGTTAGGGTTACAATTGTTTCAGGTCATGATTTGTTTTCTAACGATGGAAAACGATCTCCTTCGGTTTACGTTACGGTAACCATCGGCAAATTCTCTCTCAAAACCGGAATTGCTTCTGGTTCGAACCCGTCTTGGAATCAAGATCTACTCTTTGTTACATCAGACCCGTCAGATGATATTGCGTTCATAAAATTATTCGACCGAGTCGATGATCAACACAAAGAATGCATAGGAAGTTTAGAGAAGAAACTCTCAGAAATGACTGCGCTTAAAACCCCTGGATCCGCACCAGTCTTGTTCTACGACATTAAACCCCCGGTTAAAGTTGAACCGGCTGGCGATACGAGGCGGTTTGCTAGCACGATCAAGATGAAACTAGCTACTGATCAAGCTTACCATGTTGCTGAGGAATGTAGCCTATACTCGAGCGATTATCGAGCTTTTGCTAAAGGGTTATGGCCCGGTGTGCTCGGGAAATTAGAGATTGGGATATTGGGAGCTTCCGGTTTGCCAGCGATGAAAGATTGGGGCGATGGTAGGAAGAGTACTGATGCTTATGTTGTGGCTAAGTATGGTAATAAATGGGCAAGAACACGAACTGTGGTCGATAGCTTCTCACCGAAGTGGAACGAGCAGTATTCTTGGGATGTTTACGACACATCTACGACCATTACGCTTGGACTCTACGACAATTGCCAAATCCTAGCGGCTAACAATGTCACAAAGGACGCTCCCATTGGTAAAGTGAGGATTCCATTGAGTAGACTTGAATGGGACACAACGTACACTGTTTCGATTCCGATTCTTGGTTTGGGGAAAGGTGGATTAAAGAAATCGGGTGAGCTTCAGCTTGCGGTTCGTTGCGTTTGGTTTCTCAAGTCTTACCCAAAACTTGTAGCTTATAGTTGTTGGATACTACCGAAAGCTCATTACAAATCTCCAATTTCGTTGCTTCAGAAGGAGGCTTTGAGAATACAAGCAGTTGAAATGAACTGTCTGAATCTTGCGAGAACAGAACCGCCATTGAGAAACGAAGTCGTGACAGATATGTTGAAACCGACGAGTCATAGTTTCTGTTTTAGGAAAGCTAAAGCTAACTGGGAGAGGTTAATACAGATGCTTTCAGTTTTGGTACAGTTGGTATGCTTGGCTTGATGCAAACGTCAGATCCACACCGGAGTTTACTCCTAAAGTGATTGCGGTTGCCATTGCGGTTATCGCTATTGGATTGTTTACTTGCTGTCCCAACTGGATACTTTCTTTGGCTTGGTATGTAATTCCGTGTCACTTTATGTTTTTTGGCGGTCGTGAAGTCTTTAGGTTGTTGATTCGAGAGTATAACAGACACATCTATGGGATCAAACCTCCTCCTCCTCAATTGATTCTCTATGATTTAAAGCTCGCAAAACTCGACGCGCCAAACCTAGACGAGTTAGCTGAAGAGTTTGACTCGTTTCCTTCGTCGGTTAGCGAAGTGGAAGTTCTTAGGATGAGGTATGATAGGTTGAGGAAGTTATCAGAGAAAGTGGTGATACTACTCGGCGATCTTGCGTCGCAATGCGAACGGATTGAGGTGCTTTTCAAGCTGCTCGACAATCCATATATTTACATGGCCTTCTTGGTCGTCTCTTTCGGTGTCGTGTGGGCATGTTACTTGATTCCGTATCAAGTTTGGCTTATATTTTTTGTTATATGGTGGGTTTCTTTACCATGGACGCGCAGCGATCTGCCCACTGCTGTCAAGAATTTGTTCAGAAGATTGCAGACTAACCAAGACCTCATGTTCTGACTCTGCAAGTGTTTTTTGTATTTGTAAGACGTTTCAAGTTTCATATGGAGCTTACACGCAGCTCTTGTTTAATGTAATTTGGATTTGGTGTTTAAATCCAGTTAGTAATAATAGCTAGTACGAGTGTTTTATTTTAAAACTTAACTTATGATTTTGTTTTGAGTTTTTTTAGGATTCTGTTATATTTGGCACTTGGATTCTTTCTTGTTGCTCATATACTTTCAAGCCTCTTCGACTTAGGATTGGTTCACTATTATTGCTGTGATATTTTGACTGTGTGTAATGAATTCGTGTCTTCTTATTATTCCATGTTCATAATAACAAAAATGCTTAAAACCATTCACACAAGTCACTGATATGAATTAGTTTCAATCTCTCACTTGGCGTACAAGGAACCAGCCGCTGATACATCACAAGGCAAAGAGACCGTTGCGGAGAGAGGCTGGAAATTAGTGTTCCCAACGATACAATCCATTTTGTCGTTTTCGATCCTGCAAAATGACAATCTTATATAAGAAAGTCTTTTTAAGTTTTTTGGATTGTACTAATTTGGAAGAAGAAGAGTGGGGACTTACTTGAATGGAAGTTTGAGGCATTTCTCTAGTGGAATATTCTTCTCTTGATCCTTTGCGTTTGCGAAATCGGCAAAGTCTTTAAAACATAACAAATACAATATCATCGCTCATAAGTGTTGTTGGTACTGTCCACAATTCTATGATAGCTTCCCATAGGCTGTATTTTAACTCGACATCTAAAAACGGATTAATGGTGAAGGATAAACTTCATATCAATAGTGTCAAAAATGAAGGAAAAGGAAAGTGAGATATAACAAGGATTCTGAAACTTTGGCCGGAAATAGTTACACATCGTGTGGAGGAGAAGACAGGCTTGTGACTTGTCCCCAAGCAGCATTTATCTCATCCCACTCAACCTAATAATGTTTCATGTGACCTAAATTTAGACTTTGAATGAGCAGGAAGAGGTTATGCACATACAAGGAAAATTTGCAAAGCTTACCGGTACTTTAGGGAGTCTTCCAAGTCGGAAATTGTTAATTGTACCAAAATCTCCATCATACCGTATGGGTGTGCGAGCTGGAATTTCACACAATAGAATTTGTGAAGATTCTTCGAAATAGAGCTTCTTTAGGTTTTCAAACACTTAGAAAGAAAAAGAATTAGGGTTCTTAGTTTATAAAGATTTTCGGGTTTTATAGCTGCGCCTTATAAAACGGCTGCCTACGTACCCTCAAAAGGGATCAAGCCATTCGTAGTTCTGTTTCTAGAGAGATTTAGAGAGATTTTTTATCCCCTTCAATTATGAGGGGGTACATGCCTATTTATAGCAAAATAGGTCGGTTGAGCTGAATAGTATTGGGCCTTTAATGGGCCTTTATCTTATGGGTTTGATTGTTGGGCCGGTTTGTAGTAAACCTCCAGTTCTTCCACAGGTTTACTGAATCCTCGGGATAGCCGGTATAGCGAACACTTAGTCGATTAGGCCTATCGATTCTTCTAGGGGAGATTTGACCCCTACAGTTAGCCCCCCAGTTCAACAGTTTTATTAATAAAAGTGTTGAAGTAAGGGTGTCCAAATGACGAATCGATTTCCGTTAGACTGTTAACGTGTTGATGGCGATTCAACTATCCCGGTGAGATCCGTTCTGATAGAGATTAATGATGCCAAGCCCAGATGACATGGTTGTGCCCAGTTCGACGAGCTGGCTGATGCGACGTTATCAGTGAATTGACGACGAGTCGAGCTAGACGAAGTGGTTTGAGTAGTGAATGAGCTCGGCGAGGTCGTTTGAGTCGAGCTCGGCAAGGTGGAGAATCAAGCTCGGCGAGGTCATTTGTGTTGTGAATCAAGCTCGGCGAGGTGAAGAGAAGCTTGCGATGCAAGGAGGAAGAAACGAGCTAATTTTGTTCAACGACGAACTCGCCAAATGTTGCGAAGTGGCGGCGAGTCGAGCTCCACGAGGTCAATTTGAAGCGGAGGAGTTGTGGCAAGGTGGTCGAGCTCGGCGAGGTTGATGTTGAAGACACGAGCTCGATTGCGAGGTGGACTTGAGGTTTTGCAAGCTCTGGAGGTGATGAAGACGGCGAGTTCGCGAGTTGACTCAAGGAGGTGTGATTGACACAAATCCGAAGAGGTGAAATCGATGATTGACGAGGTCCGCGACGACGTGAGTTGAGCTCACGATGTTGTTTGATTCCGAGCTCGTGAAGTCAGTTTGGAGAGATGGAGAGGTGACAAAGAAAACAAGCTTGAAAACTCTGTTGCTTTGCTTCGCTATTTGTAAAAGAGGAGAAGTGAGGATTAATCGAGCTCGGCGAACTTGACTTCCAAAGTAACAAGTTCGATATCTGAAGCAGCAAGGTCCATTCGCGTCTTAGCTTGTAGCGAGGCGAATAGGTCAAATTGCGAGGTGAGGAGATTGGTTGAATCAAGGTCGCATGGAGATTCGGGACAAAACCATGAGCTCGCATCATAACCTGTGAAGTGAACTTACAAGAGAACGAACTCGAGTTGATTGTTGTCGAGTTGGCTAGGTGAGCGAGCTCGACGAAGTGGTATAGTTGTGACTTTGATCAGATCAAGCTTCTTGAGGTGGATTGAACTCGCGGATTCGGTGAGAGCATCATTGATCCATTATGCTGGTAAGCTTGTATGACAATCTCTTGATAAGGAGCTACGATAGTCTTGGTCGCGAGGATGAATCGACGAGCTCGTGTCGTTGGTGAACCGGCGATGAGAGAAGAGAAAGCCGCAGCGAGGTGAAGCGAACCGTTTTGGCGAGTTGAGTGAGTCGACTCCATCAATTTTGCGAGCTCACAGGGTTGATTTAGTGAGCTTGCGAGTTGACTCAGTGAGCTCACGAGTTGACTCAGTGAGGTCACTAAATCAATCCTGAACTTGCTTCTAATCCCACGCGACTGCTGTAGAGTCTGAGCAAAAGCCTGATATTTGCGAATGTCTGCATTACTAACTGATCTCCTCGCGTATTTCACAGATTCTTCAAAACGACCAGCCTTAATTTCCGTAATCTCCTCCTCTGCGTCCTCCTCCATTGCTTCTGGTGACTCTGTTCTCTTCCTCTCCTTCTTAATATCCTTCTCGACGTTTTCTCTGATCGCGTACTTGCAAGAACGCTGGCAAATCTCTGTGATGTCCGCGATGTGAGATAGGTGATGCCGAGGTCCGACGAGATCGGCGAGGTGGAGACAAGCCCGAAGGTTAACCTAGAGCTTGCAGTGGTGATTGGAGTAGGCTTGATTTTGCGAGGTTGGATTGCCAAGTTTGCAAGGCGCGGTGGAGACGAGCTCGAGACGTTGACTCAAAGGAGGTTGACGAGTTGGTTCAGTCCATCTTGTGAGTTACTGTGAGAACATGGCGAGATAGATAATGACTTGATGTTGACGAAGTGAAACTATAACCTAGTTACTTTTAAGCGGCGAGGTCTTTAAGCAGCGACGAAGGCGACAAGGTGAAAGTGATGTAAATCCTTCCCCGCAAGGTGAGTGAGGGTGCTTATAAATCAAAGGACCGACACAGTGACGAGGTGAGTTGGGTCTTAGAATCGAAGCGATTTTCGTGCTTGATCAAACCAGCGAGGTTGCTTTATGAGCTCGGGAAGGTCAGATTCGTTGAGACGGAGCTCATTAGCGAAGCGAATCGAATGTCAAGTTTGAACTTGCAGCGAAGTGAAGAGACAACAAGTTAGCGAGGTGAAATCATTATTGTTGGGGTGATTAGTGACTCAACGAGTTGATTCCACCAATCTTGCGAGCCGCGAGCTGGTCTGGAGTGGAGTGAGGTTGAAATTGAGGTTAGTTGACTCAGTCGAGTGAAATAGATGCAAGGCCAATCAGAGGTGCGGTGAGTTGATTGGATTTTGGTTCAAGCCCGCGAGGTGGTTTTGAATCCAAACGAGATTGCGCCTTGATTTTTGCGAGCTCAAATCACTGGCTTGGTTCAGAGGTCGCGACGTCAAGCTGTTTACGATGGAGCGGAGGACGCGAGGTGACCAGGTGATTCACAGCGAGGCGACAAGGCCGACTCTTGAATTGAAATCGGAACTTGTGTTGTCACATTCCGTAGTTGGGTCGAACTCGATTTACTCCGGCGAGCTGTGAGCTGTATGATGATGACTAGCTTGAATCGATCGAAAAACGTTTGGCCGCGACCTGGTCGAATCCTTTATACAGAAGGAATCTTTATGAAACTAGATGCGACCTGACTTGGGATGTTCTTATGGAGACGCACGCGGAGTCCCAAGTCGGCGAACTGCTTTAGGCCATCTCTGGTTTTGACAAAGAAATCAGCTGAGAAGAAAACGAGGTTGCAAGGTACTTGTAATCTCCTGGTCATGAAGACATAACGTCGTTGTCCAGGTGGAAGTGACGTGGTTGATATGATCATCAAATCTAACTGGGTCAATCTTCTAGGCCCATCATCATTTCCCTTTCGTTTTGAATGATAGCAGCGAGCTGCTTGAAAACGTTATGTGGCGAGACGGCCATAGACGTTGGGGATAATGACGATGTTAAGCGGCGAGCCGGTTCAAAGAAGTTGTGGCGAGGCGACTGATAACGTCTTTGAGCTTGTCATCATGTTGAGAGCATTTTTCCAGCGGACCGGTCGAGATTAAGACAGAATAATCTACCAGTTGACTGGTCGAGACGGAGACTGTCTTATCGGCGGACTGGTTGAGGCGAAGACGGATTGTCTTATCAGCGGACTGAGTTAAATCAATCATGATAATTAACGAAAATGGCGAGCCCAGCGGTAAAGATTCGTCTTCGAGTTTGGCGAGCCCTAAAGCGAGTATTTTTTTTGTTTTTCGAAGAACCTAGTGGAAAGGACTCGTCTTTGTGGTCGACGAACCCGGCGACGATGTGTTTGCTGAAGATAACGACGAGCTGATTAAGCTTGGTTTTGCGTTTTTAGACCAGCGACTTGGCAACTGGGTTTTTGAGACTGAACATTTTGGTTTACAAGAATGTTTCTGCGAACACATCTGCTCCAAAAATGGACACTTGGTAATTTTAGACCAGCGATTCGAGCCGTCTTAAAATGATTGTTGGCGAACTGTTCCGCCAACATATTATCGCGAGCATGTTTGAGATGCTTAGCGGTGAAGCGGTTTTGAGACGCTTAACGGCGAGGCGGGTTTAAGACGCTTAGCAGCGAGGCTGTTTTAAGACGCTTAACGGCGAGGCGGTTTTAAGACACTTAACGGCGAGGCGGTTTTAAGATGCTTAGCGACGAGACGGTTTTAAGACACTTAGAAGCGATGCGGTTTTAAGACGCTTAGAGGCGATGCGGTTTTAATACGCTTAGAGGCGATGCGGTTTTAAGACGCTTAGAGGCGTTGCAGTTTTAAGACGCTTATAGGCGAAACACTGATAGTGTCGCCGCAAAAATCACCATGTTTGGCGAGGCCTTTTATAGCTCGTCAGCTAGGCCTGTTATAGTTTGTTTACTTAAAGCAAATTTCGGAGTATAGATGGATTCCACAAAATCTCTTACCCGATTATAATCTCTGACCAGATTATATTTGCCAAGTTCGACCAGTGTTAAGTATAACTGGGTTTGCGAGACGAACACCCTGGTTTACGGTCATATTGCACTGAATACATCCGCTCCAGTGATGAACTCTAAATTTATATAGCGCGCTTTATCCACTTTGGATTTATAGGTAAACTTCGCGATGAAGTGTTTTAGATCGTTATTATGGTCAGTAATGACGACGAGTCGCGTGTAGACATTTACGTCGTTTGCGAGTTGATTGTGTCGCGTGTAGACAGTTAAGTCGTTTGCGAATTAATCGAGTCGTGTGTAGACAGTTAAGTCGTTTTGCGAGCTGATCGAGTTGTAACAACTGTCGCGTGTAGACATTTAAGTTGTTTGCGAATTGATCGAGTCGCGTATAGACAACTAAGTCGTTTTGAGAGCTGATCGAGTTGTAACAACTGTCACGTGTAGACATTTAAGTCGTTTGCGAATTGATCGAGTCGCGTGTAGACAGTTAAGTCGTTTTGCGAGCTGATCGAGTTGTAACAACTGTCGCGTGTAGACATTTAAGTCGTTTGCGAATCGATTAAGTGTAATAAATTTTTATCGTTAAGATCCTAACTTACTACACATCGTGTTTGGGAATATGAATATAAGTACCTATTCCCCCCCTTTTTGAGGAGGCAACTGAACTCGTCAGGAAATGAGCTGCTTACGTACCCTATGAAGGGATCGAGTCGCCCCTTAGCTGAAGAGTTAAACTCGATAATAAAAGAAAAAATAGATTTTATAGCTGCGCCTTATGAAAAGGCTGCCTACGTACCCTCGAAAGGGATCAAGCCATTCGTAGTTCTTATTACCTCGAGTAAGGATCGTGGTCGGCGAGACGCTCCGAGGCCGCAAGCTCATTTGATGGAGCGACGAGGCCGCAGGCTCATTTGATGGAGAGAGCGACGAGGCCGCAAGCTTGCCTGGTCGGCCAGGTGCTCATGTTGGTCGTTTCATCAAGCTTTTGAGGCGGACGAGGTGACGGCGAGCTCACAAAGCTGAGACAAAATTGTGTTGCAAAAACTTGCTCGCATTGTTGATTTAATGAGGCTAGTAGCTCGTATCTTGTATGACATTCTCTGCAAAATGAAAAGAAAGAGATAGCAGCGAGATAAGCGAGTTGACTCAGTCGAGTCGCGGAGCTACAAGATTGAATTTGAGAGATTGCAAGGTAGAGAGAGATTCTGCGAGCTAGCTGGGTGACGCGAGCTGTCGCGAGATAACGCAAGCTACTGCGAGCTGTCGCGAGATGGCGAGGTCAGCGAGGATGATTCGTAGTAAAGGAGCTGCGACTAGGTGGTCGAGCTCGGCGAGATGGATTGGAAGCAGAGGAGCTCGCATCCTCGATCCAACTCGAAGGTGAAGTAGCTGTGGTGACTCAAAGAAGCAACAGCGAGGTCTCATGAGGTGTTAATAGAAAGCTCAACAAGACGAGAGCACCATCGAGCTTGGCAAGGTGATGAGGTGACTCGGCGATCTTGTGAGCTTCACTGAATTGGTTTGACATTAAGTTGCTTGGAAGCCGATTTAGTCAAGCTTCTGAGGTAAAATTGAGGTGTTTGTGGTGATGTCGAACGCGCAAGTTGACTTGAGTGATTCGGCGAGGTGAAGCTTCATTCGTAGAGGCGAATGAGTTCGGCGTGAAGTCCTTCGCTTCGGCGAGGTGCTCGTGCCATGCTTGCGAGATCGATTAGAAGAAAAAAGAGCTCTCGAGTTCATATTTTTGTAAGGTGACCTGTTGAATCGTGGTACTAGACCCAGATCAATTTGTTAGAGGCTTGCGAAGTGGTAGATTGGTTTGAATTAAATCTGCGAGCCGCGAGCTTGTCCGGAGAAGTCAATTCCATCTTTGGTGTCGAGTCCGACAAACTCAAAAGGTAAGGAGAGAGCGGCTAGGTGGACGAGCCGTCACGACGAGGCGGAAGAGCTTTGTTGCTCATGGGAATCATTGGGGAGAATGTCGAAGATGTCCAATTACAAAAGGATGTTGACGAGGTGTTCTCTTGATTTTGTAATTGATTCGAGCGAGATAATTTAATCTTGACTCGAGTCTTAACTCTTCTTCGAGGTCGGCAAAGAGCGTAGATCAAATTTAGCCGCGAGGTTAAAATGATTTGTCTTGCTGCTCCTAATTGACAAAGTGACATTGAGACCAAGTCTTTTTGACGCAGCGAGGTCCCGAAGCGACGACGAAATGGATTACGACAAGGGAGCGAGATGAAACTCTTTGGCACATTAACGCCGAGATGAAGATTGGTGAGGTGGTCCGATTCGAGTTTGTTTGTCGTAGCGCGGCGGAGTGAGGTTCTCAATTTGATTTGCTTAAGATCGCAAGGCCGAAACAGCGGTTGCGAGGTTGATCTCATTCTACGGCTAGACCCAGATTTCATTAGAGGAAAGTCGAACTTACTTCACCGGAGCTCATGACGCCGAGCTGCTTGACTTGGTAAGAACGAAGTCAAATACAGTGCTGCGAGCTTGTCGAGGTTGGTGAGGTGAAGTGAAGAGTAATCTTGTGACTCAGAGATTGATAGGACCGCGAGGTCGAATCAAAGCTTCTTGGCAAGGAAAATACGATGATGCCCACGTAGTGACGCAGACGTCACGTCAGTGACGAGCTGCATGGTCGAATCGAGATCCACCAGGTCGAATCGAAGCTCTATGGTGGCAAGGTGGAGATATGAGGTGACCCTGAGATGAAGAGGAAGCGACGTCGTGCTTGAATTCTAGATGACGAGGTTGATTAGTGGGCTTCGGGTCTTCTGCAGTTGTTTGCCGAGCCGAGCACTTTGACAATTTGCCAAGGCTGATGGCGAGCTGTTGGACAGCGAAGCGAGGAGCTAGTCAAGCGATGAGACGAGAAGTACCAGGCGACGAGGCGAGCTTCTAGAATGCGAGGCAAGGAGCCAGTCGATGAGGCGAGGAGCGCCAGGTGACGAAGTGAGCTTCTAGACAGCGAGGCAAGCTGCCAGACGTCGAGGCGAGGAGCGCCAGGTGGTGAAGCGAGCTTCTAGACAGCGAGGCAAGCTGCCAGACGTCGAGACGAGGAGCCAGTCGACGAGGCGAGGAGCGCCAGGCGACGAAGCGAGCTGCCAGATGTCGAGGCGAGGAGCCAGTCGACGACGCGAGGAACGCCAGGCGACGAAGCGAGCTTCTAGACAGCGAGGCGAGCTGCCAGACGTAGAGACGAGGAGCCAGTCGACGAGGCAAGGAGCGCCAGGCGACGAAGCGAGCTTCTAGACAGCGAGGCGAGCTGCCAGATGTCGAGGCGAGAAGCACCAAGCGACGAAGCGAGCTTGTAGACAGCAAGACGAGCTGCCAGAAGTCGAGGCGAGGAGCCAATGGATGAGGCGAGGAGAGCCAGGCGACGAAGCGAGCTGCCAGATGTTGAGGCGAGGAGCCAGTCGACGAGGCGAGGAGCGCTTAGCGACGAAGCGAGCTTCTAGACAGCGAGGCGAGCTGCCAGAAGTCTAGACGAGGAGCCAGTCGAGACGAGGAGCCAGTCGATGAGGCGAGGAGCGCCAGGCGACAAAGCGAGCTTTTAGACAGCGAGGCAAACTGCCAGACGTCAAGGCGAGGAGCCAGTCAACGAGGCAAGGAGTGCCAGGCGACAAAGCAAGCTTCTAGACAGTAAGGCAAGCTGCCAGACATCGAGGCGATGAGCGCCAGGTGACGAGGCGAGCTGCCAGATGTCGAGGCGAGGAGCCAAGCGACGAGGCGAGGAACGCCAGGCGACAAAGCGAGCTTCTAGACAGCGAGGCGAGCTGCCAGACGTCGAGACGAGAAGCCAGTCGACGAGGCGAGGAGCGCCAGGCGACGAAGCGAGCTTCTAGACAGCGAGGCGAGCTGCCAGATGTCGAGGTGAGAAGCGCCAGGCGACGAAGCGAGCTTCTAGACAGCGAGGCGAGCTGCCTGAAGTCGAGGCGAGGAGCGCCAGGCGACGAAGCGAGCTTCTAGACAGCAAGGCAAGCTTCCAGACGTCGAGGTGAGGAGCCAGTCGATGAGGTGAGGAGCGCCAGGCGACGAAGCGAGCTGCCAGATGTCGAGGCGAGGAGCGCCAAGGGACGAAGCGAGCTTCTAGACAGCGAGGCAAGCTGCCAGACGTTGAGGCGAGGAGCGCCAGGCTACAAAGCGAGCTTCTAGACAGCGAAGCGAGCTGCCAGATGTCAAGGCGAGGAGCCAGTCAACGAGGCGAGGAGCGCCTGGCGACAAAGCGAGCTTCTAGACAGCGAGGCAAGCTGCCAGACGTTGAGGCGAGGAGCGCCAGGCGACGAAGCGAGCTGCCAGATATCGAGGCGAGGAGCCAGTCGACGAGGCGAAAAGCGCCAGGCAATGAAGCGAGCTTCTAGACAGCGAGGCGGGCTGCCAGACGTCGAGACGAGGAGCCAGTCGAAGAGGCGAGGAGCGCTAGGCGACGAAGCGAGCTTCTAGACAGCGACGAAGCGAGCTTCCAGACAGCGAGGCGAGCTGCCAGACGTCGAGGCGAGGAGCACCAGGCGACGAAGCAAGCTTCTAGACAGCGAGGCGAGCTGCCAGACGTCGAGGCGAGGAGCCAGTCGATGAGGCGAGGAGCGCTAGGCGATGAAGCGAGCTTCTAGACAGCGAGGCGAACTGCCAGACGTCGAGGCGATGAGCACCAGGCGACGAGGCGAGCTGCCAGATGTCGAGGCGAGGAGCCAAGCGACGAGGCGAGGAACGCCAGGCGACGAAGCGAGCTTCTAGACAGCGAGGCGAGCTGCCAGACGTCGAGACGAGAAGCCAGTCGACGAGGTGAGGAGCGCCAGGCGATGAAGCGAGCTTCTAGACAGCGAGGCAAGCTGCCAGACGTCAAGGCGAGGAGCCAGGCGACGAGGCAAGGAGCGCCAGGCGATAAAGCGAGCTTCTAGACAGCAAGGCAAACTACCAGACGTCGAGGCGATGAGCGCCAGGCGACGAGGCGAGCTGCCAGATGCCGAGGCGAGGAGCCAAGCGACGAGGCGAGGAACGCCAGGCGACGAAGCGAGCTTCTAGACAGCGAGGCAAGCTGCCAGACGTCGAGGCGATGAGCGCCAGGCAACGAGGCGAGGAGCGCCAGGCGACGAAGCGAGCTTCTAGACAGCGAGGCGAGCTGCCAGATGTCGAGGCGAGAAGCGCCAGGCGACGATGCGAGCTTCTAGACAGCGAGGCAAGCTGCCTGAAGTCGAGGCGAGGAGGCGACGAAGCGAGCTTCTAGACAGCGAGGCAAGCTTCCAGACGTCGAGGTGAGGAGCCAGTCGATGAGGTGAGGAGCGCCAGGCGACAAAGCGAGCTGCCAGATGTCGAGGCAGTGAGGCAGACGTCGAGGCGAGGAGCGCCAGGCTACAAAGCGAGCTATTAGACAGCGAGGCGAACTGCCAGACGTCAAGGCGAGGAGCCAGTCGACGAGGCAAGGAGCTCCAGGCGACAAAGCGAGCTTCTAGACAGCGAGGCAAGCTGCCAGACGTCGAGGCGATGAGCGCCAGGCGACGAGGCGAGCTGCCAGATGTCGAGGTGAGGAGGCAAGCGACGAGGCGAGGAACGCCAGGCGATGAAGCGAGCTTCTAGACAGCGAGGCGAGCTGCCAGACGAAGCGAGACAGCGAGGCAAACGTCGAGGCGAGGAGCGCCAAGCTACAAAGCGAGCTTCTAGACAGCGAGGCAAGCTGCCAGACATCGAGGCGAGGAGCGCCAGGCGACGAAGCGGGCTGCCAGATGTCGAGGCGAGGAGCCAGTCGACGAGGCGAGGAGCGCCAGGCGACGAAGCGAGCTTCTAGACAGCGAGGCGAGCTGATAGAAGAAGCGAGGCAAGGAGCCAGCCGACGAGGCGAGGAGCGCCAGGCTACAAAGCGAGCTTCTAGACAGCGAGGCAAGCTGCCAGACGTCGAGGCGAGGAGCGCCAGGCAATGAAGCGAGCTTCTAGAAAGCGAGGCGAGCTGCCAGACGTAGAGGCGAGGAGCCAATCGACGAGGCGTGGAGCGCCAGGCGACGAAGCGAGCTACTAGACAGCGAGGCGAGCTGCCAGATGTCGAGGCGAGGAGCGCCAGGGGACGAAGCGAGCTGCCCGATGTCGAGGCGAGGAGCCAGTCGATGAGGCGAGGAGCGCCAGGCGACGAAGTGAGCTTCTAGACAGCGAGGCGAGGTGCCAGACATTGAGGCGAGGAGCGCCAGGCGACGAAGCGAGCTTCTAGACAGCGAGGCGAGTTGCCAGACATCGAGGCGAGGAGCCAGTCGACGAGGCGAGGAGCGCCAGGCGATGAAGTGAGCTTCTAGACAACGAAGCGAGCTGCCAGACGTCAAGGCGAGGAGCCAGTCGACGAGGCGAGAAGCGCCAGGCGACGAAGCGAGCTTCTAGACAGCGAGGCAAGCTGCCAGACGTCGAGGCGAGGAGCCAGTCGACGAGGCGAGGAGCGCCAGGCGACGAAGCGAGCTTCTATACAGCGAGGCGCCAAGCCAGATGTCGAGGCGAGCTGCTGTCTCCCTCTCTGATGTTTTTCCTCCTCCAAAGCGGACTGGCTGTTTACGCTTGCTTGCCCACTCTCAGCGAGCTCCCTTGGATCTGAACCACCTTCGGTCGCTGGAGATTGCGTGTTCGTTATTGACATCTTGACGAGTTCGTCTAAGTGTTTGTTTCGTGTATGAAGCCTAGTGTTGCGAGTAGATACCCTCCTTCTAGCGCCAAATTGTGCGAGCTGGAATTTCATACAATAGAATTTGTGAAGATTCTTCGAAATAGAGCTTCTTTAGGTTTTCAAACACTTAGAAAGAAAAAGAATTAGGGTTCTTGAACTGTTCTTGGTTTATAAAGATTTTCGGGTTTTATAGCTGCGCCTTATAAAACGGCTGCCTACGTACCCTCAAAAGGGATCAAGCCATTCCTGTTTCTAGAGAGATTTAGAGAGATTTTTTATCCCCTTCAATTATGAGGGGGTACATGCCTATTTATAGCAAAAATAGGTCGGTTGAGCTGAATAGTATTGGGCCTTTATCTTCTGGGTTTGATTGTTGGGCCGGTTTGTAGTAAACCTCCAGTTCTTCCACCGGTTTACTGAATCCTCGGGATAGCCGGTTTAGTGAACACTTAGTCGATTAGGCCTATCGATTCTTCTAGGGGATATTTGACCCCTACAATGGGAAAGGCATCAATCAGTACGTTTGTCTTGTTCAATAACTCTAAATGTGCTTGTGAAACTTCAATCTTTGCCAATATTTCATCTCTCTCTTCTTGTTAACAAAGACATTTTTATTTAAGACTAATACTAAGAAAACAAGTGTCATGCTGAATTGCTGATAAAGCCTAAACCTTCACAGACTCAACATTTGTTATGTGGCTTTTAAAGCCCATGTCCAACTTCCTAATTCGTATGATATTGTCCTCTTTGGGCCTAAGTAGATAAAGCCCGCACGGATTTACTTTTGGTTTCCATCCCAAAAAGCCTCATACTAATTTAGGTGGACACTACTTATATATTAGACCTATCTCGTCTAATCTTCGGATGTGAGACTTGGATTGATATCCCAACAACATTGACTACATAGACCTAATTAACAGGTGTTATAAGTCTGAAGCATCATTTATTGAAATTAAGGAGAAATCTAAGAGTATCACAAGCAACACACCTGATGAGCTATTAGTTGAAATTGGAAATTGTTGAACTCTTGCCAATACCTGTAACAAAAGCATGTGAGAAAATAAGAGAGAGCACTGACAATATATCATTTGCCAATAGGGGAACAGTGAGAGAGCTTTACCGATCTTCCAGCTCGTTAAAGCGATTTCCCTTGGCCTCTAGCTCCTTCAGTTGATGGTTTACCTCAGCATTTTGTTTCTCTATTTCTTCTATAGCTGCAACAAGTTTTCTTTCTTCTTCCTCAATCTAAATAAAGTAGTCATAACCAACAACAAACTTGTTACATTACATTATATGCAATTCACATTAGAGTAAAACACGATGATGAAAACTGAAAATTACCTTCTTTTTTTCCTTTAGGAAATCAGCTTCACTAAGAACATCTTGTGTCTCTCCTTCTAATCGTTGAATGCATGCTTCATATGCTTCCACATCCCTCGTCACATCCTCGACTTCTTTTTCAAGTTTATCAGACAATACGCTCATGCATTCTAGACACAATGGATGTTCAACCTACGAACCAAAATATACTATCAGGTCTATTCTATCCAGCGGATAAGCTCTTTAGTGAAGAGACAAAATGTGACAACTTCATACCTGTGTCTGAGTTCTGTCGAGGTAACACAACAAAGAATTGTCCATACGTGTTGAACCAAGAACACTGTTGGTTCCATGGATGGAGGACCCCTGCATAGCTGGATGTAACAAATTACATTCATTGTGAGGAATTTTACTCTGAGCTGGATTCATTACACAAAAGTCTGGTACAATTAAATTCCTTATAAGTCTATATACCATAACAATAACTTCTAAACCATACAATCTGACAATAATATTGAATCAATCCAAATTCCCAAGTCAAAGAAGCTTGAAAGTAGAAAGTTTTAGTGATACGACATGGAATGTTATATTCTCCGGCAGTATAACAATGAGGAGAAGAAAAAAATCAGACTTTTTTTCCAAGGAAATGCGCAAAATTAGAGACTTAAATCGATAAACAAGAACCCTAAAGCAAATTCTCATATATATTGATAAGCTCAAATTATCCCTAGAGCTAGACTCTCTCAAATTAAGAGGTCAATTGCAGTATTTAGGGTTATCGATCCACAGGAAGTCTAAGAAAACACAATAGATTATTACTTTCAGATTAAGCTAGGCAAAATGAGATGAAAGCAATAAATCAAAGCAATTAAAAACGGTTTTAAAATCAATGAAAGAAAGCGCTAGGTATAGGGATATCTCCGGTGAATCAAAGATGTAGATAAATCAGATAATAGGAATATTAAGCACAATTCTTGAACATGAACACGAAGGTAAAATCGACCAACTGTCGTTGCAAAGATTATCTATGAATAAATCCTAGAAAACCAAATTCATTTGCGAATCCTATGGATCTAATCAGGCATTAAAGTTCAAGTTCAATTGCTCACAAAACTATAAACCAAATCCCTTTGCGAATAGGTATTTTGCTCATCTAACACTAGTTCAGGTGATTAATAATGTTGTCGCATCTACTAAACAACCTAATATCAGATTCTAGTTCGCGAGGCTAGAATCAGCAATAAACACAAGTCTAGATGAAGAATGTTCTAATGATTTTATCCTAATAATCAGATCAGATCATGCAACTCATAAAATACCTTTGAAAACCCTAAACCTAACAGGGAAACTACTCAGACATATCGAATAATGAAAACATGGTTTTATTAAAAGATAAATCAAAGAGTTCAGTAAAATAATGCGTTCCCCTAAACAATGACCCTAAAAACGTATTTATAAGGTTACAAAGTCGGCCAGAACATAAAAGTAAACATCTGGAAACTTCGGGCTTCAAACGGACTTCTGCGATTAAGAACTGGGCTTCTGCGAACAGGGTGTCGCTCGACACTGATAGGTGGTGTCGATCGACACCAATCTTCAAAATCGGATTCTTTGCTTCTCATGTCGTAGTGTCGAGCGATGCTCAGTGGTGGTGTCGCTCGACACAGACTCCAAAACTTCATTCCATGATTGCATCTTTGCCGCTTCATTCCGTGATACTCCAAAACTCCCAGTAAACATCTTTTAAGCTCCAATCGTCCTTGTACCTGAAAAGACTCTAAAACCAACACAAAACATAACAAAGACTCTAGATATAGGACTTATATCATGGCTTAAACAAGGTAAAAACCATGATATATCATATATGAGCTACACGAATCCGATTACCAAACATAAATCCTCTGAATTGTTGATCCTTTGATCAATATCAAAATTCCAAGTTCTAAGTTAATTCACAAACAAGAGAGATCACTAAGAGCCCAATCTGATGGGAAGACAAACTCACAGAGAAGCTTATTACGTTTAGTATATGTTGGATTTCTCTCATCTAACCTTTGTTTACTCTCAAAGGTTAGTTCATCTTGCTCTCTATCTCTCACGTTTTCTGTTTTCATTGTTCTTGGAGAGAAAAGAACAAGAAACATTTTACTCTTTTAAGACTACATTTTTAACATTGATTCATATTTTTCTTACAAAACACACACTCATACCTATAGTGGTTTCTCTACTTACCACACACACACTTACTCCTAGTCCATACCTCTAAGATCACTAGACTAGTTTTACAAGTAAGAGCTTAAGCATTTTTTCTTACACATTCAACAACTCTTTGACAAAATACTTCCAACAATTTGGGCCATAAACACACACAAGGCCCATTTACTTTCTTCTCTCAAGTCACGGCAAATCCCTTTTCTTGTTGTTGACTTTGACGTTGACTTGCTTCTTCTTCTTCTTCAATGCTTCAATTCTTCTTTGTTCTTCATCTTCTTCTCACTTGATTCCACTTTCCTTTGTGCAGATTCAATCAAGGATTCAATTCCAACAGTATAGAATGTTATTTTGTAAAGAATGAGTCATGAAGCACCAGTGGTCTAGTGGTAGAATAGTACCTTGCCACGGTACAGACCCGGGTTTGATTCTCGGCTGGTGCATGATTTTTTACGATGCAGTTCCTTCAATTTATTGGTCTACTTTCTAATCATTTTGTTTGAATTATAATTTCAAATTCGAAAGATTGTGAAGTAATATAAGAAGATGAGGTAAGAATTAAGATCATTTGTACCAGAGTTTATAGAACTGATGCATTGAACTTGGAGGGTGGTATTGTTTATGAAACCACATCTTGAATTAGTCATTCTCTCACAAGCACTATAATTTGGTGAGTCCGATTTCAGCCAGAGGTTTTGGTCGTTAGGGTCACCAGCGAATCCGACTATGTAGCGAGAGGTGAAGAAACCGGAATATGAAGTTTCTTGAATATCTTACAATATGTAGGCATCGAACCCACGAGTCCTAGAGGCGTGGCAAAGAAGGAGGACGTGGAATGTGACCAAGGCAACGGATCGGTTTGAAAGAAGAGGATTTGATATCTTTTGTGTTGTAGGCTTTTGCAAAAATACAATTTTATCATTGAGATAAAATTTGGACTTGGTTTTATGATGTAAAAGCCCAGATTGTTGCCCCCGTATTATCTCTTGCATTGTTCCTTTTTTTTTTTCACATCTATCTTTTTTTTTGTCGAAATTCACATCTATCTTCATTTATTTATATTTAAATAAAATCAAAGATTACATAAGAAAGTACATAAATTAAGGGCATCCACAATTACTTAATCACACAACACTAGAAAGAAACAAGATACGAAACCACAATATCTTCATTTCAGTACCAAAAAAACTCAAATCCCTAAATCTTTCTGAAAAAAACTCAAATCAGCCATATTCATGTTCCCATCCAATTACATTGAAAGGACAAATCCAATATCAGAGAATTATCGCTAAAACTCGCAATCATTCTAAGTTAATTCCCAAACAAGAGAGATCACCAAGAGCCCAAAATACCCATCAAGAAGCGAGATGGAGAGAGAGAGAGAGGTGAATCATTGAAGAATTTTCCGGCGTATGAATCGACGCCGACGATGGTAAGGGAGTGATGACAGTTTTGGCAGACCCATTTCGGAAGATCCGGATCCACTGGGAAAGTCCGACTCTTTTTTGGAATCTCCTCTTTCCTCATCGCACATCAACTATCCCCAATTTTTGGGGGTTTTACGGAAGAAATCTCAAGGGTTTCGTTTGAATTTCTGGAAAATCACTTTTAGCTAATCAACAATCATGAATCTGTGTGATGCTTGTTTCGGATCAATCGCCGGCTAAATTTCTCTCCGGGGAAGAGAATCCGATGAATTCACTTTTTCAAATCTGATGAAAGACTTCTTGAGTATAAAAATCTAAACTTGTCTGTAAGTGATATGAGTATCAGTGGTCTAGTGGTACAATAATATCCTGGCATGATACAGACCCGGGTTCGACAAGAGTCTGATGATGCATTTTCTAGTTTTAATGGTCTAATATGATTTTTGAAGCCTGGAAATAAATCTTCGTAAGTGTTTTTAGTGGAAATGTATAATATTGTGATTGAAATGTTGGACAAATGTTAAAAAAAGATAAAATTAAGTGAAATTTGTCATCTTAATTTTTCTAACAAATTTGTCATCTTTTACCTGGAATTGATGAAACAAAACAGAGTCAGTTTTTTTTTATGGATTTCTTGCCAAATTTATAACTTCTTTTCTTATTTAGTTAACTTTTGATTTATAGATTAAGGCATCTTCGTGTTTTGTTGTCAAAATGTCACTCTTGATTTTAATAAGGATAATTAAGCGAGGTAAAGTGTAAATCTTTAACCATTCCGCAACATTTATATCCGTATAATAAACCCACTAACATATTTAGAAATCGAACACTATAACTTCGTCAAATACAGTGTTTCCAGCAAGATACATTTGATGTTTGATCATGAGGCTATAAAGCGTGATAGGTCCTATGTAGTATATGCCAAAAGAAATCGTGGTTGCACTAGGTGGAATTTGTCTTGTTCTACCGAATTAAAAGAAATCATAGCATGTGAAGAACGAATCGTCACCAGCATTGGCTGAATAAGGTTGCCAAGGTCCATTATCAGTTGGAGGAGACCCACCATTCGCCAAAAACATTTTGTACGAAAAGCGAACTAACAACCAATTTTAGTGGGTTTATTGTACGAAAAACATTCGTGATCAGTCTAGTATATCATTGCAATGGTCTAGTTCTTGAAATCACCAAGGACTTCAAAAGATTTGTGGTTTTTAACCCTTGCTTTGGTCCAGTCTTCTGCTTTGGTCTGGTTCAGTCTAGACAAAAATCATTATCGAGGCAGTTTTCATCTTGATCGGGTTAGTTTGGATTGCTTTGTGTATGCTATTGGATACGAGGATAAAGAATCAGAACGCAAATTCAAAGTGTTGAGAGTTCCTCAATCTCCTTACAACAACGACTACGAAGTCTTTAATGTATACCCTTGTCATTGTTGGCGGAGGGTTCTTTTTGCTGGTTCTTTGACATATCCTCGTTCATACTCGATTTCTCATGGAAGACAATTTTCATGACCATGATTACTTCTTGATCTGTACAAGAGAGATTTGGGCTAAGTTGGGTCACTAGTGAGATTTATCCTAACCAAGTTGTGTGGAAGGAGGAGATGTTTCAATCGGTTGATATGCAACCAATCAAGGGTGAAATGTTTTTTCGCGAGTCTGCCAACTTCTTTATTGACGAGGAGAAGAATGTCGTTGTTGTTTTCGATAGAAACGAAGCTTATATCTTTGGAGAGTTTGGGTTTCTCAGAAAAGTGAAAATAGAATTATATTCTTCCGAGTCTTTTGGTCAGTGCTCATATGTACCAACCTTAGCCCAAATCTGAGTGAGGTAAAAGGTGTGCTTTCTCTTCTACTTCAAGCACAGCCAAAAGGTTTCTTTTAGATTTCTGCTTTTGGATTTTTTGTTGTTGTTGTTTGTTGTTGAGTGATGTTGTTGTTGTTGTTGTTAATTGCATTTAGATGTTTAGACAGAGTATTTTGGATTTAAGGAAGAGACTCATCATGAGCTCAATAACATTGTGGAGCAAGCTGTGATGATAGTTGCTTGACCTCATCTGATAATTCGTTGATGTCTTTGATTTCTTTTACGTATAGAAATTGCATCTGCTTGACTTAGGGCTTAGGTCGTGTGAAGAAGTTGTGCCATTAGGGTTTCGACTTCCTCATTTCTTGGCTGACAAGTCATCTTTCTTAGCAGCAGTTTCCGAAACAGACAAATAATAGAGAAATGAATGACAGATTTCATTTTGGTATTGATTAGAGAGGTTTTTCACCTTTATTCGGTTTTTTTGAGGCATCATTATAGATTTTTACGTAAAGAAATTGCATCTGCTTAGGTCTTAGGTCTTAGGTCGTGTGAAGAAGTTGGGCCATTAGGGTTTCGACTTCCTCATTTCTTGGCTGACAAGTTATCTTGCTTAGCAGCCATTTCCGAAACAGACAAATAATAGAGATATGAATGACAGATTTCATTAGAGACTAGAGAGGCTTTACACATTTATTCGGTTTTTTTGAGGCATCAATTTTTGGGGTCAAAACTACAAGTGAGAAAGGAAAACAAATGTATTGACTGATTACAACATGTCCACTTGATTACCTTCCGTTCATGTGCTCTACTATAGAGATGCGTGGTGAAATTTTCTACTTCCAAGCTTCTTTAACTTAGGACTGGTTCTATATTATTGTCAGGTTGTATGGAATATAAGTTATTGCTATGATATTTAGACTTATAACGAGTTTCAGAATCAGACTTGTGTGTAATGAATCGTAGATGCGCCTTCTATCATGACTGTGTTAGAGTAAAATCCTTCACAATGAATGTAATTGTTGCATCCAGTTATGCAGGGCTCTTCCATTCATGGAGCTAACATTGTTGTTGGTTCAACACGCATGGGCAACTCTTTTGTTGTGTTACCTCCACGTCCTCGTGGCGCTTCTGCTCAACTTGATGCAAGCCATTATGGAAAGGCGATGGACGAATCGTTTGTAGTCATGTATAAGTCTGAGTCAGCTTCTGATTCAGGCGGTTGAAGTGGGACAAAATGGTCTATTACATTCAAATAACTCTGGCTTTAATGCGACTATTAATATCTTAAGACGTGCTTTCGATATCGCCAGAACTCAGACACAGGTATGATGTGATAACATTTTTGCTCTTTGCTAAAGATCTTATCCGCTGGATAGAATGGACCTGATAGTATGTTTTGATTTCCCCTGTTTGAGTTCCTTAGGTTGAACAGCCATTGTGCCTAGAATCAGAACCGTGCCTACAGGCTTAGGAAAAAGGCATCCGCCTCGGGGCCCCAAATAATTTAGAAAATTTATGCCCCAAATTTCTAAATATTAGTCCTACTATAGTGGTTATACAAAATTTAGTTAGTCTACCATAATATTTTCACCTAGGTTTGAAACTCCAAATTTTTCTCATTTTGATTAAAAAGTTCATAATATTTTTTTTGTCATATTTCTTTTTAATTGTTAACATTTTATAAATTTTTTTTATTGGTTTTAGATTTTATTTATCATCGTTTTTCAATTAACTAATTTTATGGTTTAGAACTATAGTCAAAAACATTATTGAAAGAGCCCCGTTTTTTAATTCGCCTCTGGCCACTACAAGTCTTGGCACGGCACTGCCTAGAATGCATGAGGGTATTGTCTGATAAACTTGAAAAAGAAGTCGAGGATGTGGAGGCATACAAAGCATGTGTTCAGCGATTAGAAGGAGAGACACAAGATGTTCTTAGTGAAGCTGATTTTCTCAAGGAAAAAAGAAGAAGGTGATTTTCACCTTTCAGCATAGTGTTTGACTCTAATATGAACAAGTTTGTTGTTGGTTATTACTACTCTGTTAGATTGGGAAGAAGAAAGATAACTTGTTGCAGCTGTAGAAGAAACAAAATGCTGAAGGAGCTAGAGGCCAATGGAAATCGCTTTAGCGAGCTGGAAGATCGGTTAAGCCCTCTCACCTTAAAGCATCCTCATCCTCAGGTAATTTCAAGCTCAGTTGCATTGTAGAAAAATGCAGTTACAAACATTGATCTTGAGCCAATACATTCGAGATTTGGGATTTAAAATAAAAATAAATAAATTTCTTTTATTGACTGGGAACAAGGAAACAAATTAGAATATGGAAAGATAATTATGGGTTATTTGATAGAAAACCAAAGCCTGCAAAAGGACCTGGCTCCTCTACTCATCTAGATTTAATAGCTCATCATCTTCCTTATCCTGGGATATGCAAAAACTAAATTCTCTACTAAGGTGGGAGGTAAATGACACTCTTACTTGGATTCATACTAAGAATGGAGAATATAGTGTGAAGACAGGTTATCATGTCCAACATATGATGCAAAGCAACTAAGGACCTTAAAGGCTTATGTAAATGTGTTTGAAAACTACATGCCCCGAACTATCCACTCTGCTAATCCGGTGAGCCCCATTACCAAGGCAATGGATGGGTTTGAAAGAAAAGGATTTGAAGACGTCTTGGTTAGGACAGGTCAAGAAAGTGTACATGACAAGGTGAAGTGGAGTGTAGATTAGACAGTCCAAAAAAGAAAAGATATGCAACGAGGAGATCAATTACAAACGTTAAGATCTTGAGCCAATGCATTCAGTATGGAGAGATTTGTAAATAAAATAAAAAGAAAGTTTTATTAGATTAAAGTAGACCAGTACTAAAATACACTCGCACAATATGCTTTAAACACCAAAGCACAATAGATGATAGATAAATTCCAAATCCAAAACAAAAACAAAAAAAACCCTCGTTTAATGCATGAGGTGTTCGTTGGTTGGCAATCTTCTGAAGAAGTTCATGGGAGCATCAGGCAAATCGTTCAAATTCCACGGAAACCTAAGCCAACGGTAAACCAAGCAAGCAAACACAAGAGGAGGACAATTGTAAACTACTAAAACAATCACACAAGTGACTATGTAGAAGCACATCCTATGGAATGGATTGTCTTGATGACACCAGGTCCATAATGCGTAAACCCTCTCACCTTGTGACGCAAGATCTCCCATTAACACCATCACTTTCTCACCCATTTTCCTCATCCTATCATACCTCATCTTCAAAACATTCACGTCGGATTCCGACGTTGGAAACGAGTCAAACTCTTCCGCTAGCTCGTCTGGACTAGTCGAGTCGAGCCTCGATAGCTTCAAATCATACAGAACCAAAGGAGGAGGAGGATGAGTTTCGATCCCATACCAGTACAATTTCCCTTTTTGAATTAAAAGCTTTATAAATTCATGAAAAGCTTTAAACACGAGGTATAAGCATACCGGCCAAACCACAATATACCATATCCAGCCCGGGAACCAATAAAACAGAAGTAAGAAAACACCAGTGCCTATTTTAGGACCTAAACTTGTTTGGTATCTGATGTTTGCATTAATCCATGCATGTCCACTATACAACCACATAGCGGTTTTATAAAGCCTTTCGTAATGAGCTTTGCTTCTTCTCATACTAAAGCTCTTACTCTTTGGTTTCAACATATCTTTGACGACCTCACTTCTCAATGGCGGCTCTGTTCTCGCAAGATTCAAACAATTCAAATCAACAGCTTGTGATCGTATCGCATCCATCTGGTAGTGCGAAACCGGAGACTTGTAATGAGCTTTAGGTAACATCCAACGGCAAGAAATTACAGAAAATGGCCACGGTTGCACAACACCAAGTATAAATAAGACGTTACTAGTCGCGCGAATCGCTAGCTGGATCTCACCCATTTTCTTCACTCCACTGCTTCCTAAATTCAAAATCGGAAACGACTGAGTGTAGACGCTGTTCCATACAAGGTCCATTACTCGAATCCTAACTTTCCCGATCGGAGCATCATTTTTAGCCTCGTAGTTACGTACTACTATTTGTTGATTATCATAGATTCCCAAGATAATGACCGTGTTCTTGTCGTATATATCCCACGAATACTGCTCGTTCCACTTTGGCGACGAATTCTCCACTATGGTCCGAGTCCTGGCCCATTTATTACCATACTTAGCCACAACATAAGCGTTCCTGTTCTTTGGAGAGTCTTTCAATGGTTGTAAATTTGTAGCACCCAAAATCCCAATCTCTAATTTCCCTAACACACCGGTCCATAACCCTTTAGCGTAAGCTCGATAATCGCTGGCGTACAGGCTACATTCTTCATTGACATGGTAAGCTTGATCAGTAGCTAATTTCATCTTGATTCTGCTAGAGAACCGTCTCGTATCGCCTGCCGGTTCGACTTTAACCGGTGGACTAATGTCGTAGAACAAAGCCGGTGCCGATCCTGGAACTTTAAGTGGAGTCATCTCTGAGACCTTCTTCTTTAATGTTCCTATGCATTCTTCGTGTTGATCATCGACTCGGTCGATTAGCTCTAGGTAGACAGTATCATCAAACGGCTCTGATGTAACAAAGATTAGATCTTGATTCCAAGACGGGTTCGAACCAGAAGCAACCCCGGTTTTTAGACCGGCTTTACCGAGAATCGCCTTCACGTAAACCGAAGGAGCTCGTTTTCCATCGTTAGAAATCAAATCATGACCTGTAACAATTGTTATCCTAACGTAACAGAGCCTTGGAGCTAGGTAAACTCTAGGTCGAGTGTTGACCACGCAACTAGCGTTCACATGACACGCGTCTGAAAACCAAGCATTTGAATAAACCTCATCGGCTTGTGTACCGAACCAAATCGACATACTCAAATTCATGCCATAACCGTTTTCGGAATTCTGCAAAGTGTACCATTGCGCCGCGAGGCTTGCGTCGGGAGGAACCCTAGATGGGATATCAGCGGCTAGCTTGAAATTTTGCTTGCCAATTACGATACTGTTCTTGGCTTGATCGGTGATTTTGAGAGTAACGGACAAGATATCGCCTTGGGTTTTGTCGAAAGCAAAGATTAAATTGTCCCACTCTCCGCTTGGTCTAATTGGTAGCGAGTGTGTAGAGGATTTGCAGTTCCCGTGAGTAACTTCAACAACGGGGATAGATCCGTAGGGTATAGGGTTTGCGCCAGGGTAGTTGATTACTTGGAATAATTTTACGTAAAGAAACTCCATTTGCTCGACGAGGTCGTATGAAGAAGTTGGGCCATTAGGGTTTCGAGTACCTCTTTCTCCGCCGAGCTTTGGAGATATTTTCTTGGCAACGAAGTCTTCTTTCTTTGCAGCCATTTCTGGAACATAAACAGAGAGAAATGGATGAGAAACTTTGAGTTCGTATGAATATAACGGCTTTACACATATATTAGAATTTTTTTGAGGCATGAACTATGTAAACAAGAAACTTAAAGTAAATTAGCATAACGATCTATGAGAACAACTTTAATAATAATTAAAAAAAAAATTATGAGAAACATGAATCCAAAAACCTAATTATATAAACGACCTTAAAAAGCAAATTTTGATTTAGCAGAAATAAAAAACTAATCACAACCACAAAAACTGAAAAGTAAAGAGAGCGTTTTGTTTTGTTTATGCATCAGAGAGAAACTTGAGCTTTAGACTAAAACTACCTTCACAAAGAAAATCAATCCTATTAAAAACCAATTTGATAATGGTAAAATACGCAAGATACAGAACAAGAAGCTAAAGAAAAAACAGAAACTGAAGATTGCTATGAAGAAACGGATATGAGGGTTTTACACCGTTTTGGAATCAGAAACGGAGAGTGGGAGTTAATAGTATAGTTATCAAGTTCTAAGTTATTTCCTCAAGAAGAGGGATTACCAAGAGTACTAGACAAAAAAAACCTTACGCACCTTGAAGAACACTATAGATTATACACAAATCTTGATTTATTCCTTGTGATTAATTACACATGTATATATAAATACACAGATGCACAAAGAAAATGAATAAAAAAAGATGTACACAAATAAAATGAATAAAGGAAAGTAAATTAGAGAAAAGGAAAAATTACATAATTTCATATTTAATATATGTGAGATATCTCAATAAATCTTCTCAGAGACCAATAGGTTTCATTTACCTTATTTCCAATAGAAAATTAATTATTTTTGTAAATTATAATGTTAATTTCACTTAGGTTATGGAAATTGTGCAAGTGTAAAAGAAGAGATTAGCATTCTAGATCGTGTAAGTGTTGTAAAGATGTTAACTTTTTATTTTACGAGACCATTTCCAATTAATTTAACATGAAACCTAATTATTGAAATTTTTTGTTCGAATAACCTTTTTCTATGAAAAAAAAATACTCTTGTTATCCACCAATAACCAGTTTTCGTGTATTAATGACCTGGAAATGTAAAGTATGTTTAATCATTTGGAGATACTATTTGGTAGTGGGTTTAGAATGAGTTCGTAAATTTTTTTTATTACAATGGTAAAGGAAATCCGTAGATTATGAGTGAAACCGTCTATTTCTTTCCACGTAAACAACCCAACTAAAGTTGAGTTTTATGCAAACTGAAACATTTAACATTTCAAAACCGTAACGAAACTGATGGGTGCATGAGGCTGTGGCTCGTCTATCAACGCTTCGATGATATCAAACCTCAAATGGGTACACGTACCGCTTGGCTTTCTCGCTTCTGGCTACACTTGAATCGTACATTCTCTCTTCCACAGTCCACAAGATCGTATACAAAATCCTATAAAATATTCTTTCATATATCACTCCATGAATCACACAAGATATGGAAAACATCATAAGGTTTGAGAATTCCAGGGTATACTCACTTTGATAAGATCCATCTTGTTCTTGAGTTGTTCTTCGTGTAGGCCTTGTTTCTTTACATCCTTAAGTCTAACCCAATGGTACCACAACCTTTCATTATCTTCAATTTCTTGCAGACATCAATCAACAAATGTGATTGCCAAGCTAATAGCTCCAAAATAAATGAACATATCAATTACTGTCCAAGTTGTAACCTTCTTTAATGTGATATTGAGGAGGTAACTCTCTTACTATGATGATGTCTTCATCATTTCCATAGAACCATGAGTTTTCAGTTCAAGACGTGAGACTAAGAAAACATGTTACCTTAGGTAAAGCAAGTATATGTGATCCCTTCGTGGAGATATCTCCATATAAAAGGTATATGTAGAAGACATTGGCCGTAAATTTAGTATTATCAATGAACGAAATGAGAGGTAACACAGCTAACAACATATTAGATATATAAAGGCTCTTAAATGTAATTAGACCTTTCAGGAGAATTGAAAGGTTATAAAAACCATGTTTCGGGCACGTTGAGAAGCTCTCAAGATATGCTGCAACACAGAAAAATGGAAAGATTTCGTTAGAACTGGGACCAACACCACGTTACAGTACAATTAACAGTGTTGATGGTTCTCACGTAAATTCATGTTCCTCCATTTCAGCAACTTCAATGAACGTTCTCCATCTTGCCTTGCTTCATCAAGAGAGCCGATCCTTTTTGATCCTCTGCAAAGTATCATGAAAGACCACATCTAATCATATAATATTCTGTTACCAATTTTCTTGCTCTTTTTTTTTACTCAAGATCTAGTGGTTAAAACATACCGAAATTCCAGAAGCAATAGTCTGGCTTGGCAAAATGGAAGAGTTTTCCCTGTTATCATACAAAAATTGCAAAATTTAGCAAGAAAGAACCAAAAAAAAAAAATTAGAGATCAAGATGCATAGAGAAAGATTGCGAAAGGGAAAATTACATCAATGATTTGATCTTTCCCTATGAAAAAATGGAGATGATGAGAGGTGTGAAAAAAAGAAGAAGAAGAAGAGAAGGAGAGGCTTGTTGAGGTTTCTGCGTTGTTATACTATAACATCTTGTTCGGGCTTATCTTCCTAGCAGTGCCGGTCCAATCATTTTAGATGCCCTATGCATATATGTAAAAAGGTGTCATTTTCGTACGTTTTCCAATATCGTGAAAATAATAATTAAAATAGAAACACACATGAAAACTTTATTAAACCGTTTATAATTCCAAATAGTTAGTAAAAAATAAAAGAAGAACAACAAAATAGAATTTATTTTTGAAATATTGTTCTCCTTGTATTTTTGCCTGCAAAATCATTAATTAAATTCACGTTGTCGAGTTTTTCAACCATCTATATTTCAATAGATGACAAAACTAACTCATTCAATCTCTCTTGTCACATGGTAGTTCGCAAATAATTTTGTTATCAGCTTCAACTTCGAATTTTTACTAATAATTTCAAATTAATTTTTTTGAAATGAGTAATTAACATGTTTGCTTAGAGAAAGTCACAAACATTAAAAAAACATTTGAAAAACAAAATTTTAAGAATATTATTATTGTTAGAAAAAGTTTATAATTTTTTTAATTATAGATATAACAAAAATTTAACTAAAAAAGGCCCTCTAAATTTAAAACCCTAAGCGGTGGCTTTACTGGCTTGTCCTCTGGGCCGGGCATGCTTCCTGGGAACAGCACCCATCCTCGGATTTGAAAGGGCCAGTTCTGTGACGGCATATATTACAATATTCGTATTGTTTGTTTCCTGTTTCTTTGGGCTTATCCGGAAGCCAACCGAGATTTATGTTTTTGTTCCTCTGAGCATAGTTGAATTCTTCACGTTTGGTGCTCTCTCTAGCTCATATTGGTTATCTTCATGAAGCTTCTTCAAGTCTTCGCTTAACTTCATGTTGTTCTTGTTATATTATATGTTTTTATTTGTTGTTGTTCTTGTTATATTATATGTTTTTATTTGTTGTTGTTGTTGATAAATAAACAAAAAAATGTTTTAGGTCATTCAACCAACCAATATTGAATCTTAATTTAATAACAACGCAGGTCCCCAATACGACAGTCGGAATATTCATCGATTTGAGTAATGGAAACAAAAAATAATGTCAATCCACTATACTATTCAGTATTTGTTGTTGTTTAATAGTGTAAGTAGAAATTTAACATTTTCCAAAAACGAAAGCAACGATTCAAAGAAATTAGATTTCGTATAGGAATTAGGTCGTTGAGGTGCGATTTTATCTCTCGGACAAGAAATGGTCGGAAGTTTGGACCTGAAAAGTGCTTAGGGAATATCCAGAAAGGAACGTCAAGGTTGTTTCCTCCACATTAACAACTGTAGCAGTAGGAGTTGGACTAGTTTTGAGAAATGTTGTAAATAGATAGAGTCAGACAACAGTAAATATATATTAGCTAATTTGGTATGGCATTGTGTTAACTGTAGAATTTGTGAAACAGGATCAATAAGGAAACCTCTTTTGTTTCTGATTCAACTCTCAAAATTAATACAAGATTAGTTGAATCCAAACGATAAACGAAAGATAAGAACAATCACTAGAGAATCCTAAAGAGAAACTACTCTCCTTTCTCCTTTCTCCCACTCTCACAATGATCATATCCATAATGATAAAGGGTATGATCCTAACAACCATAATCTATATAAGGACTCTGCACATGCCTTGTCTACACCATGTACCCAATCACCTGATGAGTTATCACACCTGAGTCAGTCCTTGTTGGCTTTAGGCCCATTCTTCCTGGTCTTTTTACAGTATTGGTATCGGGGTCCTCTCATCTACTGATGTAACACATAGTTGACAAATAATCTTCTTATATTCATTGGCATATGCTTCATATAGAAGAAGTTCAATAATCTCTCCCGTCTTTTCTCTTTTTGTATGTCAGACTAATCACATTTCACCCCAAGATCCAGAAGTTCTGATGGAAACGATGTCGCCGTGCGTGATACTTCGTAAGGATTCCTGCAATTTAGATCTATGTATTGGGATTGTAATTATGTTTCTTTGTTTTTGAAGAAAGTTGATTATGGTAAGTGGTAGGGGAATTTATAAACCTTCGTTTTCTTGCAACCTTGTGTGAACAGCGACTGCGTGAGGTTGCTTTTGGTTGGGAATCAGCTGCCTCTCCGGTCCTGAGGTGTTGGAGATCAAGTAGGATTGTAATCCCAGTTTCCATATTTGTTCCTACACAGTAAACAGAAAACTCTTATTTGAAATATTGTCATTGCAGAGACTTGTAGACTAACATCAATCCTAAAGTTTCAGTAGCAGTTATGAGTTAAATTGCCCCTTTTTACCATCACTAAGGTCTGAAGATATGATTAATAAGATAAGATGTTACTTGCCTGCAATCCAGATACGGCTTTTGATGTCTTTTATAGTGACCACCCACCCAAACTCTCAGTCAAGAGTGCCAAAACCAGATAGTATGGGGCTGTGATCAGCAAATCAAAGTCAAACATCAATCCCATACATAGAGAATTACCATATGACTTTTTTCCAATTCAGGGACTGGCCAATATTCATTACACCATTGTATTAAACTTGATGTGAAATGTATATCTTTTCTTTTCTGATGTCAACGTGTATACTATACTTTCCAACAAAAAGCCGAAGCATGTAGCTAACCCAACTCGAAGAAACTGGAAGATGACTCAAGCAGGCGGTTTTGTTGAACCATTTGTTTCGGCATCACCAGTGACTTACCATCCAAAAACCTTGAAATGTATGTACAGATATCTCTCTTGCTCAAACCTGATTTATCAGAAAAACTAGTGATGAGACTCTGTATAAGAGGAAAACACTATTTACTTACCAGAAGCTTGAAGCTCTGTCTGTTCTGATGGAAACTTAGAGACCTAAGGATGTTTTGAGGCTCAGTGACTGCGTGAGGATGAAAGATGCTTTAAGGTGTTTGACTTAAATCAACTGGCTCTCCAGTGCAAGACTTGAAGTAATTCAAGGATGAAGATGCTTTAAGGTGTTTGAGATCAAAGATGGCTTCAATTGTGCCTAGCATCAAGTGTTTGCATTGTTCCTACACAATAAACATAAAACACTCTTAGTTTCAATCTAGCTACTGCAGAGACTAGTACACTAACATCAATCCTAATGTTCCAGAAAATCAATGTTACATATTTTCCTGTATTGTAAAAGTTGCTGAAGATGATGAAGAAGAAGAAGTTTGTCTTACCTGCCAAAAACCACTGGATTAAGTGTCTGACTAATTCGAACAACAGTAATCAAGGCTTCTCAGATCTGGTTTCTTTTAGATTCCTCTTTATTGTTCTTCTTGTTATGTTGCTAAGTTGTAATCCTTTCCCTTTGATCAATAGAAAGTTGTAATCGGCTTCTGAGAATTGGGTTTCTTTTAGATTCCTTTTTCTTGTTGCTGTGTTGTTCTATTGCTAATTAAGTTGTAATCTTTTTCCCTTCAATCAAAAAAAGTTGTAATCCATTTCCACAAGTTTCTAATTAAGTTAATTACGTCTTCTTTGCGAAATGAAGAACAAAATTGTTTCACTGTTAGTAAATAACTTGGCCACAAATGTCTTAATAAAATTAGAAAATCAGCTTAAAAGGAGAAATGGTTCAAAATATACTATTTTTTGACTTTTTACAAAGTCGACTGCATTTGCCATTGGAATAAACATCTAGTCCGTGGCACGATCACGTAGTTGGCGAAAATATCTGGGAATTGCAAATGACAAGAACTTGAGTTTAATATTTACATCATTTTATATATCTAGTTTCCTTGCACAATCACAAACAACTCTTTTGCTTAATACGCTACACATTTTTTTTGATTATTCTTGTTACATACTTTATAAGGTTGAGAATATAATAAGGGCTAGTGGTGTGGTGGTGAAATATTTTACGAAATCATAACAATTTTTATAAAGTACCATTAACCGATTTAATTTAGAGATCTAACACACAACATAACCGAAGTTACAAAAAAAGTTGCATTTCGCATGTATACATATACAATTTTTTTTAAAAAGAATGGGGAATAAAATATCAAAGAGGTTATGGTACAAGTGTAGCACACTATTTTACCATATGCAAATACAAAAGGTGAAGGAATTTTTGTGCAAAAGGTGCGATTACATTTACTATCGTTAGTCACAAACGTTGTGGTGAGACTTCGTTTCGACAAATCGGGCAAGAACAATGCAACTGGAGCCACGTACTGATGCATTCCATGTGGAAGCAGTGTTCACATCCATATAAGCATCCAACAGTCTTCATTTCTTGTATATTCCGATAAACAAATTGGACATATAATTAACATCATTTCTCCCGAGAGCTTCATATTTTCCTCTAACTCCACTTTCTTGTACAATCTTGCGGTGGGATACTTAGCGGGATCAGTAGTATGCGGCTTGCGAGCGACAATTCGTGCCACGGATCGGCGTATCTGCCTAGGGAGCCTCTCAGAACTGAACGTGACATATAACAAACAAGTGATTATTGCGACGAATAATGCGATTAGGAAAAGGCACATTAACTTTAGTACTAGTAAGATGAAGTCGTAAAAACCTGCGCATGTGTTCAAAGAACGGTGAATGATCAGTTTTGGTGTAAGCTTTAAATAATTACAAGTTATTACAAAATTCTCGCATGTTGTAATATTGGCACTTCTGTAGATTTGATTAATTTTAAATCAAAACAAAAAAGTCATGACTTGTGTGGTACTCCCTCCGTTTCTTGAAGATTGATTTTTTAGCATATTTTGGTTGTTCCACAAAGATTGATGTTGTAGATTTTTTATACTTTTTAATCAATTTATATTGAACAAATTGTAAGTTCCAAAAAATATTGAATAAGACTATTTAAATTTAGAGAATAGTTATTGGTTCATTCTTATGAAAAAGTGTTTGTTGCAAAAAGTTGCATTAGTTACTAAACACAATTTATTGTTTCTTAATTTGTGTGAAAATGCTAGAAAATCAATCTCCAAGGAACGGAGGGAGTATTATTTAGTGCTCACTACATTTATGTTGTTGTTGTTTTTTTTTTGTCAATACATTTTTGTTGTTTAATCTACTACTCCATCCGTTCCAAAATATAAGTTGTTTTAAGTGTTTTCTTTTGTTTCAAAATATAAATTGTTTTGAGAATTCTATGTACTTTTCATCTTTATTGAATATTGTGTGACCAATAATATTCTGTAGTTTTTTTAGGTTTGATTAAATTATATTTATTATGTATATTAAATGATGTTTTTTATAAAAAAAAAAGTAGTTTTTTAAACACCGTGCTTTTAGCCAAAACTACTTACGTATTGGAACGGAGGGAGTATATAACAAAGGTCATCTTTCTCCATCAGCTTGACATGTGGCATAGCTACCTGCTAGACACCTGTCCACTGACAAAAAAAAAATCATTTTCGGTCGATTCAACTTTTGTCGCTTTCAATTATTTTTACCACTTTAATCGTCTCACCTGGTTTTCTTAATCCATTCCTTAAGAGAAACCCTAGAAAACCATACACAGATCCACAAATTTCCAAAATTCATCTTGTGAAATGTCGTCTTTGAGCAGAGAGTTAGTTTTCTTAATCCTCCAGTTCTTAGAGGAAGAGAAGTTCAAGGAATCTGTTCACAAGTAAGTTTTGCGAGCGAAATTATAGGCTTTTTAGATTTGTTTGGGTTTATTTTTGTAAATTTGGAATTTGGTTGATCTGTGTAGAATGGAACGAAGTGGAGAAGTATCTTTCTGGTTTCACTAAAGTCGATTATATATAATCGATACTCTATGAAAATATTCTTTGAGATCAGGAAGCAAAAGTATGTCGAAGCTCTAGATCGGTAATGATTTCTTGTTTTCTCTCTTTGGTGTTCTGTTCATCATTTTGGTTTTGATTTCATACATTATTTTTTGGTTTGGTTTATTTCAGAAATGACGGAGCAAAAGCTGTTGAAATATTAGCCAAAGACTTGAAAGTTTTCGCTACGTTTAACGAGGAGCTTTACAAGGAGATCACTCAGCTTCTGACTTTAGAGAATTTCAGGTTAATTTTTGTTTGCTTTACTTTGCATTGAGTTTTCGAAACTTTAGAGATTAAGAGTGTGTTTGTCTATTATTTTCAATTAGGGAAAATGAGCAATTATCGAAATATGGTGATACGAAATCACCTGGTTGCCATTTGAAATCAATTAGGGAAAATGAGCAATTGTCAAAAGTCATATGTTGCCATTTGAAATCGACTCGCACCTTGGGTTTTCGTCTCACCTGGTTTGTAAGTATCAATTATAGCTTCTATGTTTCTCTCTACAATTCTTCGTTTTTAAAGTCATATGTTCTCAGATATCTTTGTGTATGCAGTTTTCCTTAAGAGGAACTTGAAGGACGGTTTATCCTGATTTCATTTTCAAAATCTTCGACTCTGGGTTTTGTTTTTTTTCATCCAAGCCACCATCTTTGAGTATGCAGAAATTAGAGTCGTTTTTCCGATGCTACTAGATATACTCTACCAGTTACCATCCTGATCCTATTATTTTTGTATACTTTCAGATGCCCATATATTACAAGTTGAATTGCTAGAGATTGCTTCTTTGACAGGAAGGTAAACTATCTGATTGTTGTTAAACTAAATTCGCCCAACGACTTTCTTTGATTGTTTGCTCATATTGCGGTTTTCGTTACTGAACAAACCAACGAGGGAATTGAGAAGATAGCATGGGATGCATCTGCGGAACGATTGGCTGTGGCATACAAAGGAGGGGACGAAAATTACAAAGGATTGATTGGGTCCAAGTCGTTGTTGCGGAAACCTGTGATGCATGAAAGCTCTAGCAATGTTCCTTCGACAAAACACAAAGAAGACCCCGTGACAGAGACTACGATTCCAGATATTAAAGGAGGTACATAAGTACCATTAGGTCATACCTCAAGGCAGCAGTGTCAAGAGTCATCATCATGTAAAGATCTCAATCCAACAGATGATGCTGCCTTAAAAGCAAAAGGAAAGAAGATTGTAAAGGAGAAGAAAGAAGAGTTTGATTGGGATAGTTTAAGAAGAGAAGCACAAGGCAGAGAAGGAATAAGAGAAAAAACAGCAAGGACATTGGACTCCGTAGATTGGGAAGCAATAAGAACTGCTGATGTTAACGAAGTCGCTGAAACAATCAAGAGTCGTGGGATGAACAATAAACTTGCAGAACGTATACATGTACAATTATTTATCACAATGTAGCCAAATTACTATAACCTACGTCTGAAGTATTTGACTCTCAACATGAATATATTGCAGGCCTTCCTTAATAGACTTGTCAACGAACACGGAAGTCTCGATCTTGAATGGCTGAGAGACATTCCACCTGATAAAGCAAAGTAAGTTTGACAGAAATGTGTTTTATTTCTTCCTTATTAACACCACTACATATATACGTATTTCTGATGTATTATACAATCTTGCAGATAATATCTTCTTAGCTTTAGAGGATTGGGTCTTAAAAGCGTGGAGTGTGTACGGCTTTACACCATCTTGCCTTTCCAGTAAGCTATCATTTTACTGTTATTGTTCATGTAAAGTGAATTACTATGTATGATGCATAAACTTAAGGTAAACCTTTTATGACAAGTTGACGTGAATGTTGGTCGCATCGCCGTTAGATTAGGCTGGGTACCGCTTCAGCCGCTCCCGGAGTAATCTCTCTACTAAATGGTGTTTACTTGGTAATTGTATTTTTATTCTTATTGTTTTATTTATCAAGGTATCCTATACTTATATCTATCCAAAAGTACCTTTGGCCACGTCTCTGCAAATTCGACCAGAAAACATTGTAAGAACTCTGGTCATGTTTATAATTAGCTTTTTCTGTTTTCATACGTCATTCTGATACATCCATTTATCGATCCATTGGCCTTGACCTTCTTTTGTGTATATTCTCATTGTCTAAATCGAAAGACGCTTTTCTCATTACACATCAATTGAAAAAATAATTTTATGAAAAAAATTCAAAATCTATCGTTAAATGTTAAATAAATATGGTATGCGCTTATTTAGTTTAAATTAATTTGGTATTATGATTTGTGTATAATGTTCAAAATATTTGTATACACTCGAGTTAATAATATTTACATGTATTTTAACTAAAATATGAATAAATAATCAAATATTTAAATTTTATTTTAAGTTTATTGAGTTGGTTTGCACAAACCAAATCAATATTTTCATCTTTAATTGTACAATTACAAATCATTTTTTTTTTCTAATGCCTTTAGAATTAATAGGAAAGTTAGAGATTTTTGTAATTAATTCCCACAATATTTGTTATTTTCTATAGACAATTAGTGGATTTCGTAGGATATCTATTAAAAGTCATTATGTTTTTAGGAAAATGATATAAATGTTATTTTTTGGAATGTTAAGGAAAATGAATGCAAAATTTTAGGAATGTTTTTTTTACTTGTTTTTTTTTTATCGGAATGTTTTTTTTTACTTGTTGACACATGTTTATAAGTTTAAAAATGTTTCTTTTTTTAATTTTTAATAAAATGATAATTGTCCCCTAAAACTCTCTTTGAATAACACTAAGGATTTTTAAGTTTTAATATCTCCTAAATGCCTCTTTGAATGACACCTAGGATTTTGAACTTTTAGTGTCGCCTCAATTAATATATATATATATATATATGATGTTCCATGACCAAAATATAATTCGTTAAACAAATTATTCATGTTTTAGAGGAAAACTATTTACTTCATTTGCTCTCATATTTAGATGTGAATTGGTTTACATGCTAAATTAATTACAAATATTTTCATAAAAATTTAAAACAATATTAACAACAATATACCGATCTAAAAAGTTTTATATTAAACCTAATCAAACAACAAAATTATGAATAAAAATATAGTAAATAAACGCTACTGGCTTCCTTTACCCTCAAGTGTAGTCGTCAAGCATGAAATTCGTCAATTTTTTTATCTTTTTGAATAAGATTTCTAATGCTCTCAAATTTAGCCATAAAATTCTAACATGTGTACCTTTCTGAATAAGTTTTTCGATTGTACAAGATGCAAAAGAAACTGTTGAAGGAGTTGCTAGATTCAAAAGCACGAAACTAAGCTTTTGATGAAGCGGTTATAACAAGCAAAAACTAAATCACTAAAAGTTACAATATACATGAAAATCTTAACTAATAATATAGTTTAGAAACCATATGCGCGGGTTCTCACCTAGCGAGTATAAATTTACCATTTTTCGAAAGTTGCAAAATTATGCGATTTCGGCATTTTCGCATGTTTGTACTATTGGAATTTTATAGATGTGATAATTCTTGTAAATAAAAAAGTCAATGACTTTATATATTTTTTGTTCGGAAAAGTCAATGACTTTATTGTCCATGTATAGATTTGATTTGTTATTTAATGACTAGATAATTACCATTTTAAAAAAAAAACCATTACTTAGATTTGAAGGTAGATGTTCCCAAACTTGTCAATTTGAAAGTGTGTGAAAAAAAAAAAAATCAACCATTACTTAAATTTAAGCATTTTTTCTTGTTCGTCTAAGAATTCAGGTTTGATTCCCGGCTGGTAGACTATAAATGTATATTAGATATCCTGACTATAAAAGCAATGATTAAATTTCATTATCAATAAATCATACAAACTTAATCAACAGTTAAGCAACTAACTCGTCGTTAAGTTTTAAAGCAAAGCACTCGTACTAGTTATTACTACTAGGCTTCTAAACAACAAAGCCCCAAAACCTAAAATTACAAGCCATTCCAAACGGTTGAAAAATAGATACAAAAAGAAGGTTTCAGAGTCATAACATGAGGTCTTCGTTGGTCGGCAATCTTCGGAAGAAGTTCTTGATACCAGTAGGCAAATTGTTTCGAAAGCACTGGAAATTAAGCCAATAGACAATCAAAGAGCAAGCCAAAAATTTCTGAAGAAATACTTGATTCCAACCAAAGTAAACCACGAGCAAGATCGCATAAGAGATGGCCCAGAAGTAAAATGAAGCTAATGGATCGCCATTGAACGTCAAAAGCGCGAGAAACCGTTCGCCCTGTGAAGCGATATCTCCTAGTAATCTCATTACGTCCGCCGAAATTTTCCTCAATCTATCGTACCTCATTCTTATGACATTCATGTCGGTCTCGGACGTCGGAAACGAGTCCAACTCTTCAGCTAACTCGTCTAGGTTTGGACAGTCGAGTTTTGAGAGCTTCAAATCAAAGAGATTCATTGGAGGAAGAGTGCCGATTCCCAACATATTTTTGAGATATTCTTGATCCAAGAACTTGACTATTTCCCAAAAAATTTTACTGGCAACGAAGCAAGGTATTACCCAACAAGCTATCCAAAGTATCCACTCCGGAATAAAAATGATGAATAAAAAGAGACCAAAAGCAACCAATTTCGGACCAAAATCTTTCGTGGAAATGACGTTTGCATCGAGCCAAGCGTAAGGACGGTACACCGTTTGAGCGATTCTAAAAATCCTTTCGTAATTAGCTTTGATTCTTCTCATACTGAAATTCGGATTCCTCGGTTTCAATATATCCATAACGACTTCTTTTCGCAACGGGGGCTCTGTTTTCGCAAGATTCATACAGTTTACTTCAACGGCTTGCACTCTCAAAGCATTGATTTGAGACAAGGACAATGGAGATTTGTAATGCGCTTTTGGTAGCATCCAACGGAAAGGAGCTGTAACACGTGTGTACCAGTCCGGCGCAACGCAAACGCAACGAATTGCGAGCTGAAGCTCACCCGATTTCTTCAATCCGCTTTTCCCCAAACCAAGAATCGGAATCGAAAGAGCGTACATCTTGTTCCATTTAAGTTTACTCAATCGAATCCTCACTTTACCAATCGGAACATCATCCGTGTAATTAGACGCTAAGATTTGGAAGTTGTCATAGAGTCCAAATGTAATGACCGTACATTTGTCGTAAACTTCCCAAGTATACTGCTCGTTCCACTTTGGCGACGGATTATCGACCACAGTTCGAGTTCTTGCCCATTTATTACCATACTTAGCCACGACATAAGCATCAATAGTCTTTTTACTGCCCCATTCTTTCATCGTTTGCAAACCGGTAGCTCCCAAAATCCCAACCTCTAATTTCCCGATCACACCGGGCCATAACCCTTTGGCGTAAGCTCGATAATCGCTGGTGTACAGGCTACATTCTTCAGGGACATGGTAAGCTTGATCAGTGGCTAGTTTCATCTTGATTCTGCTAGAGAACCGTCTCGTATCGCCTGCTTTAACCGGTGGATTAATGTCGTAGAACAAAACCGGTGCGGATCCTGGAACTTTAAGCGCAGTCATCGCTGAGAGATCTTTCTCTAATTCTCCTATGCATTCTTCATGTTGATCATCGACTCGGTCTATTAATTTTATGTATGCAGTATCAACTAACGGCTCTGATGCAACAAAGAGTAGATCTTGATTCCAAGACGGGTTCGAACGAGACGAAATCCCGGTTTTTAGAGTGAATTTACCGAGAGTTACCGTAACATAAACGGAAGGAGTACGTTTTCCGTCGTTAGAAATCAAATCATGAGCAGAAACAATTGTAACCCTAACGTAAAAGAGCCTTGGAGCTATGTAGGTTTTAGGTCGAGTGTTGATCATGCAACTAGCGTTCACATGAGATGCGTCCGAAAACCAAGATCGTGAATAAACCTCATCGGCTTGTGTACCAAACCAAATCGACATCTCCAGTTCCATGTGATAACCGATTTCGGTATTCTGCATAGAGTACCGCTGTGACGCTATGCTTGCGTCCGGAGGAACCCTAGACGGAATATCAGCGGCTAGCTTGAAATTTTGCTTGCCAATTACGGTAACGTCTTTTGGGGAATGGACGACTTTGAGAGTAACGGACAAGACATCACCTTTGGTTTTGTCGAAAGCAAAGACTTGGTCCCAGCCTCTCTTTGGTCCAATTGGTAGATTTTTTGTGGAGGATTTGTAGTTTCCAAGAGTGATTTCAACGATGGGGTAAGATCCGTAAGGTATTAATTCAGAGTAGTTGTTTACGTGTACGTAAAGAAACTCCATTTGCTCGACGAGGTCGTGTGAAGAAGTTGGACCATTAGGGTTTCGAGTTCCTCTTTCTCCGCCTAGCTTTGGAGATATTTTCTTGACGGAGAAGTCATCTTTCTTTGCAGCCATTTCTGAATTGGAAAAATAGAGAAATATTTTGGTACGAAGTTAAAGGCTTTAGACATATATGTGAATTTTTTTTTTTAAAAAAATTATATAAAAAAAAAATTATATATACTAGGCACGGAACCCCCGCGAAATCGCGGGAGAACTCAACTTAAATAAAATTACCTAGATTAAACTGTAATTTGACATTTGGAAGTTGAATGTACAATGGTTTTATCTGTACAATGAATTTCAAAATCATTAATGATATTTCTAATAAGAAGGGATAATTATTGTGTTGAACAATGAATTTCAATATCGTTAGTGATGTTTCTTATAAGAAGAGATAATTGTTGTGTTGGACTGTTTGATTGATATGAATCTACAAAATTATCTTTTCTTATTTTATAGTTGTTGGCTAACTTGAAATTATGGGGTTAGATGCTTAGAAAATACAATCTTGTATAGTGGACAATATAGTCAATGTGTAATTTTGCACATCATTGGTAACATAATACACATATAAACAATATATTAATACAAAATTTCAAACACTAAAAGTAATTATTATATATCAAATCGTAAACTAATATTTAAATGTTATACATATATATATGTAAGTGTTACAATTTGAAGAGTTGCAACTTTTCAATTATTAAAGTTATTTTGATGAAAAGTTACTTTTCAAAAGACTTGTAACTTTGTAATTAGTAGACCTAAAACTATTTGAAAAATTAATTAAATCATTAAAATAGATTAATTTTTTTATTAAATTATATAGTTAACTAACATAAAAATGTTATATACAAGTTAAATGTAATAACATAATTGGAAAATTATAATATATGTATATACTGATTAAACAATATATATAATGTAATTGTTATAAAATAATGAAAAATTACTATTTGAAGAGGAGAAATTTTGAGTCATGCCACTATTGGCATGCCACTTTTCAATTATGCCACTGTTTTAAAATTATTACCAGCGTGCCACTGTTCACTTAAATGAAAAAAAAACAGATCTATTTTTCTCTCTCATCTCTGTCACGCTCATCTCCCAGATCCAAAAATTTTTTTCTCATCCAAATTTCGTTTTTTTCTATCACTGATTTCGATTCTCGTCGTCTCTAATTTCACTATCTCTGATCTCTGTCTTGATTTCCGCTAAGAAGATTTGAGAATACGAGAAGATTAGAAAAGATTTCCGCTAAGATTCGAGCAGATTTAGGAAGAAGAAGAAGAAGAAGAAGATCTCAAAGCAAATTCAAACACAAACGACTGTAAATTTTCGAGTTCGGGTTAACTATTATGCATTTAGGGTATAGATTGGGGGGTTGGGGAGGGGTAGGGTTTTGTTTTTACTTTATAAAACTGTAAAAAAAATCTTATAAAACTGTTAAAAAAAACTATAAAGTTTTTAAAAAGTTTAGTAAAATTGTTAAAAAAACCTTATAAAACTATTTAAAAACCGTGTAAAACTGTTTATAAGATTTTTGTAAAGTTTTATAAGGTTTTTAAACAATTTTATAAGGTTTTTAAATAATCTTATAAACCTTTTAAAAACTTTACAAACTTTATAAACCTTTTGAAAACCTTATAAACCTTTTAAAAACCTTATAAATTATTAAACTGTTTAATTTTTAATGACATGTAAAAAAGTCTTATAAAACTGTTTAAAAACTTTATAAAAACGGGAAAACTCTAAAAATAATCAAAACCCAGATTTGACCAAAAAATAACCAAAACTCAGATCTAACAAAAAAACAATCAAAACCCAGATCTGAACAAAAATCGAATCTAAATCTCAAATTTGTAACCCAAATCGAATAAAAAGCTTAGATTCGTAACCAAAATCCAATCGAAAACTCAAATTTGTAATCAAAATTGAATTTAAAAAAAAAAAAATTCATGGATTAAACTCCTCCTCCTCCTCCTCCTCCTCCTCCTCCTCCTCCTTATGAAAAAGAATCAAAAATCCTAGATCCATAACCCAAATCCGATTTGCAATTTCAAAGAAGAGAATTTTGTGACAAAAAAAATTTTGGATATGGGCGTGAGAGAGATGAGAGAGAAAGTGAATATTTTTTTTCATTAAGTCAGTGAACAGTGGCACGCTCGTAATGATTTTGAGAACAATGGCATATTTGATTAAATTTTTGTGAACAGTGACATATTTGCAATTGCCCCAAGACTTTGAAGAGTTGTAACTTTTCAATTTAGTAAGTAGTTAATTTATGAAGAGTTACCTCTCAAAAGACTTGTAACTTTTTAATTAGTCTAATGATATTTGACATATTAATTCAAACACTAAAATGATTATTATATATCAAATCATAGTTAACTACAATTTAATGTTATATATATGTTTAAATGTTACAATTTGAAAAGTTGCAACTTTTGGATTATTAAGTAGTTATTTTGGTGAAGAGTTTCCATGTAAAAGACTTGTACCTTTTTAATTAATTCATTAAAATAGACCCTTTTTTTATATTAAATTATAGTTAACTAACATTTAAATTTTATATACACGTATAAATATAATGACATAATTATCATGTTAAATGTTTATTCTATTATCACATCTTGACGAGACCGTCATAATGAAAAGCAAAACTTTCGAAAACAACTACTAAAGAAATATATAAAATAATTTATAAAAAGTTACTCAAAAGATACAACCCGAAAAAACATAACTCAACCAAAAATAACCATAAAGTGGTTATTTTTGAAAAAACACGATCTTACAAATTTGAAATGAAACAATTCTTCATAACAACCATAATGCAATTTTTTGGAAATAATGCGATTCTACTAAATATTTTCAAAAATACACCATCCTACAAATTTCTAAGGACACGAATTTTTTTAAAAAAATTATAAAACCTTTTTTTTTGGAAAAGAAGTGATTCTACAAAATCTTTTTGAAAATACACAATCTTATACATTTTTAAATGACAAAACTTTTCATAATAACCGTAAAGCGGTTGTTTGCCGAAAAAACGCTACTCTACAAAATCGTTTTGAAAATACATGATCTTCTTTGACGTTTTGTATAATTATCATGCTTGAATTAAATTTTAAAATTGATCTACAAATAAATAAATAAATTAACAAAAGAAGTATATAGAAGAATTTTTTTCCGAAAAGCTACGACTCAAAAGATACCACTTGAAATGACACAACTCTACAAAATAACCATAAAATAGTTATTTTTGAAGAGGTGCGTCTTTACAAAATTGAAAGTATACAACCCTTCAAAATAATCATAATGCGGTTTTTTGGAAAAAAAAATACGACTCTAGAAAATAATTCGAGCATACAGGACATTACTAATTTAAAAGGATACAACTTTTCTTTCTTTTTTTGTCAACCAAACATTAATTAAAAGAATACAACTTTTCAAACTAATCATAAAGCAGTTTTTTTTGGAAAAAATATGACACTAAAAAATAATTTCAAAACTACACGATCATACATTGCCTACATTGAAATTTTGGATAATTTAGCAATAAAATCTACACTGTTTAATGAATTCCAAAATTATTGAAGCAAATTAAGAATTATATAAACTTCTACAATGGTAAAAAGATCAAAAAATTTAAATAATTTAAAAAATGGCGTTTTTGATGATTATTGTTTTTAAAGTGAATTATAAAATTTGAAGCCAAGATTAAGAATACATAGAACAATTAGTAAGACACATATATATAAAACGGAATGGTCTTGTCATGAAAGATTGCAACCATTCAAAAAAGTATTAAAACGGTTAATTACAAAAGACACATTTTTGAAAAACATTTTAAAACCACATCTTATTATATAAAAGAGAGTGAGCAAAATTGTAACTCACGAGATCGCGACACGTGTATAATATCGTTTAGATGATGACACATGTCAGTTAATTAAATATGTAATTCTTTCAATATCAAAATTGTTAATTATCCGAAAACCCAAAAAATTATAAATACGTTTATTTGAAAGGACACAATTCTTTGATTTTTTTTTGAGGATTGTTATTATTATTTACAGAATCATATAATTTAGGGTTAATTAGTTGAATATTACTTTAGGGAGCTATAATTAGGAAACTAACTTGTTGATAATTAAATTTAGTTAAGTAGCAGAGAGAAAAAATAATGGGATGATATTGCCCCTACGAAAGTTTAAGGAAAGTATCAATAAATAAAAAAATAATCATAATTTATTTCAATAAATCAAAAGTTAGTAAGGAAAGTTATTAACTATTTAAAAGATTTGATAAATCAGTGACTTGGAAATCATAATTTTCTTCAAATATTTGGTTATTTACCATATAAATATCAGAATATAAAAATATAGTTCACTATATAATGTAAGAATATAGTTCACTATATAAAAATATAGTTTACTATATAATGTAAGAATATAGTTCACTATATAACAATATTTAGTTAACTATGTAAGCTTTAATAGGTATTCAAAAGAAAATATAGTTCACTATATAACAATATTTAGTTGACTATGTAAGCTTTAATAGGTATTCAAAAGAAAATATAGTTCACTATAACAATATTTAGTCGACTATGTAAACATTAGTAGTTATTCAATGAAAATATAGTTCAGTATATATGATGTTTAAATATATTAATATAATAACATAGTTCACTATATAAACAATAATTCAATAAATATATAGTTCGCTTATGACGATATTTAATTCATTGTGTAAACGTTAGTTAGCTATTCAAATAAAAATATAGTTCACTATATAAACATCACAATAATCATTTTAACTATATATCTTTAGGTATATATGTTTATCAATATAGTTGATCAGTATTCACTGGTTATATACAGATAGTTAGCTATCATATCATCATAGTCATTAAAATAGTCCACTGTGAAAAAACGTTACACAGATCAAGCTACATAGTTATATAATTTCCTAGCCATAGAAAAATCAAGCAAGGAAAAATCGATAAGAAGAAGAAGAAGGACCTTGTACGCAACTGTTAGGTAATGACGAGAAACATATCATCAATTTAAAAAAACAAATATGAAGAAGAAAAAGAGAGGAGCTGCCGAGAGAGAGAGGCAGAGGCGATGAGACAAAGGAGATTTAATAATGATTAGGGTTGTATATTCGGGTAAATTTTAGTGTTTTATTTTATTTTTATTTTTTTAAGGTAAAAATTGATTAATAGTATAAGGGTATAATATGACCTTTATGTACACTAAAAGTTAGATACTAAATTATGATTTAGTAGATGTTAGATATTTAATTAAGAGTATAAATACTATTATACATGCTAATTACCCTATAATTTAACTCTACAAAATAAACCATAAAGCGGTTATTTTCGAGGAGTTGCGACCTTACATATTTGAAATGAACCAACCCTTTTAAATAACCATAATACGGATTTTTTAGAAAAATACGAATCTATATAATTTTTGGAAATAACTATTAAATGATTTTTTTTAACGAAAAGTCACAATCCTATGAATAATCAAAAAACATATTTGCACCTCTTGGCGAGATAATTGTAATCAAAAGATGTAACTTTTCAAAAGAATGAGTAAACGGTTATATTTACGAAAAATTGCAACCCAAATGAAAAGACACGACTCTTTAAAACAACCACTAATTATATGTGAAAAGATACAGCCCTACGAAATAACCATAAAACGGTTATTTTCGAAAAAATGCGACTCTATGAAAAGACACAACCTTTCAAACTAAGTATAAAACTGTTATTTCCGAAAAGGTGCGACCCTACGAAATAGAAAAGGCACATCCTTTCATGAACATCCACAATCCAAATGAAAAAACACCAACATACGATAAGTCGTAACCCAAATGAAAAGACACAAACCGTAAAACCAACCACTATAAATAAACCAAAAGAACCAACCAAAAAAATATTCATTTGTTTGGCTTTGCTATTATATATAAGATATACGTGAATTTTTTTTTAGGCATAAATTATAGACTTATATCCATGACAAGAAACCTAAAGTAAATTATGAGAAACATGAATTCAAAAACCAAGCATGGACGACCTTAGTATTAATTTATTTAGTTCTAAGTTATTTTCTGAAGAAGAGAAATCACCAAGAGCAATAGAAAAAAATCAATACGTACCTTGACGAACAGTATACAAAAATCTTGGTTTTATTCCTTGTGATTACAAATGTATATGTATATAAACACACAAAAATGCACTAAGAAAGTGGCCAAAAACAATATAGACAAATAAATGAATAAAGGAAAGTAAACTACAGAAAAGGAAATTTTACATTAATTGCGTATTTAGTATGAGAGACTCAATAGATTTATCAATTGAATTTTAAGAAATAAATCTCTAATTAAATATTTTAGCGAGAATGCATCGAAATATTTTTGAAATTCCTAAAAAGTTTTAAAACGGAACCACTGAAAACAATTTTTGAGTGAATCCAAGAGATCCAAATTATATATACAAACGTTACAAGACTATATTCAAAACATTTTTAATCTTAAATCCCAAAAAAAAAAATCAATTCATACAAAGTTAGTTGCACCCTTCACGAGCCGGAGATGGATTGTTCCGACAAACGGGGCAAGAACTATGCAACTTGAGCCATGCATCGATGCATTCGGTATGGAAGCAATGTTCACATTCCGGTAAGCACCTAACGGTCTCTTTGGTTGCATATTCGGACAAACAAATAGAACATAGAGTATCATTTGACCCTGTCGGAAGTCTCCTGCTCTCTCCTAACTCAACTTTCTTGTATGACTCAATAGTAGACTCATCGAGACCTGTCCTTGTGATCATGACTTCGTTGCTTGGTTGCGGTCTTACGGATCCAGAAAGACGTGCAACCATGGCGTGTTGTATTTGTGAAGAGACTTGCTCGGAACTACACATGACAAGGCCGACACAAATAGTCAAGGCAATGAGTGGTCCGACTAGGGAGAGGCTGATTATCTTTAGTACTTGTAAGCCTGTGCTGTGAAATCCTGTTTCAAAACAACAAAACAAGTCAAGGCTCAAAATTTTACCCCAAAAAAAAAAAGTCAACGTTCAAACTTCAATATATACTACGTAGTATATTCTAATGTTACGACATTCTTTCATGTTTGCTTATTTGAAGATGTGATTGCTTAATTAATCAAAGTCAATGATTTTTATGTCATTAGTAAATGCCAACTAGATTGATATTGTTGTTTAATTAATCATTAGATAAGTACATGAAAGAAACAAAAATCAAATAATTCCCTGGATTTGAAACTTTCCACCATTAATGTATATTTTGAGAAATAATATGTTCAAATCTATATGATGTTATTGAAAATTGTCTCATGGGAAAAAATTTGTTTGGGAGATTGTGAAGTAAATAGAAGAGGTAAGAATTGAGATTGTTTGTACCGGAGTTTATAGAACTGATGCATTGGGCTTGGAGAGTGGTATTGTTTATAAATCCACATCTTGAATTAGTCTTTCTCTCACAAACAGTACAATTTGGGGAGTCCCATTTCAACCAGAGGTTTTGGTCGTTGAGGTCACCAGCAAATCCGGCCATGTAGGCGAGAGGTGAAGAAACCGGAATAGGTAATTTCTTGAATATCTTACAAGAAGTAGGAATCGATCCAACGAGTCCTAGAGGCATAGCGTAGAAGGAAGACGTGGAATTACCAAGGCAATGAATGGGTCCGTAAAGAGAGGAATTGACATCTTCTTTTGGACAGCTCAAGAAGGCATAGTTGAGAAGGTGAAGAGGAGAAAAAGGAGACCCTGAAGCGTCAAAGCTGAGAAGTCGTCTCGCTAAACATTTTTCAGGGTCTTTGAGGCTAATACGTTGATGTAGATAGTCGATTTCTTGGACCAGAAATGTTTCAGAGTTAGGAAGCTTTAAAGTTGTTTCTTGATGATCGGTACATAGGAGGTTGAATCCTGTGTGGCCACATGACTCGGGTTTCTTGGGGAATAGCCAGAAAGGGAAACGAACGTGGATCTTTTCGTCTATCTTTCCGAATCTACACGAAGAAGTGTAGCAAGGTTTTGAGCTCTAATCACTTATACAACAGCCGATTTCGCAAACGCAAAGGACCAAGAGAACAATATTCCACTAGAGAAATGCCTCAAACTTCCGTTCAAGTAAGTCCCCACTCTCTTTCCAAAATGGTACAATCCAAAAACCTTAAGAGTTTCTTACATAAAATTATCCGTTTGCAGGATCGATAACGACAAAGTGGAGACGTATTCGATAACTCAGAGCTTCAACAAGCTAGAGAATTGGACCAAAGCACTTAAGTACACTCTCTGCAACCTCAAATGGGCTCTGTATTGGTTCGTTGGGAACAATAATTGCCAGCCTCTCTCTGCAACGGTATATTTACCTTCCGATATGTATCAGCGGCTGGTTCCTTGTACGCCAAGCGAGGTCCTGATTCTAATAAAGCCTCTGGTCAAAACCTAAGAAACTGATTGATATAAGCTATACTTGTGTGAATAGTTTTAAAAACATTTATGTTATTATAAACATGGAATAATAAGAAGAAACGCTTATAACTTTATTATCATGCCGCCTGAATCAGAAGCTGACTCATATACGACTACAAATGATTCGTCCATTGCCTTTCCAGATTAGCTTGCATCAGGTTGAGCAGATTACTCTAACACAGTAATGATAGAAGGATTCATTACACACAATAAGTCGGATTCTGAAACTCGGTATAAGTCTTAAATATCATAGCAAAAATTTCTACAGTCTGACAATAATATTGAGAGGCTTGAATGTATACGAGCAACAAGAATCCGATTACCAAACATATCAGAATCCGAAAAACCACAAAATAAAATCAAAAGTTACGTTTAAAACAAAACACTGGTACTAATTATTATAATTACTAACTGGATTTAAACACCAAATCCCAACATGTTAGCTCCATTTTCATCTTCGGTATGAAAGAAAATGTGAAACTTGAAACGTCTTACAAAAAATTGAGTCAGAACATGAGGTCTTGGTTGGTCGGCAATCTTCTGAACAAATTCTTGACAGCAGTGGGCAGATCGTTGCGCGCCCATGGGAAAACAACCCAACTTAAAGCAAAAAGTAGAAGAAAAACCGGATACGGAGTCAAGTAACAGGTCCACACGGCCATTGAACAGACGACCAAGAAGGCCATGTAAATATATGGATTGTCGAGCAGCCTTAAAAGCGCCTCAACCCGTTCGCATTGCGACGCAAGATCGCCGAGTAGTATCACCACTTTCTCCGATGACTTCCTCAACCTATCATACCTCATCCTAAGAACTTCCACTTCGTTAACCGATGAAGGAAACGAGTCCAACTCTTCAGCTAACTCGTCTAGGTTTGGCGCGTCGAGTTTCGCGAGCTTCAAATCGTAGAGAATCAATGGAGGAGGAGGAGGTTGGATCCCACAGATGTGCCTCTTATACTCTCGATTCAAGAATCTAAAGATTTCCCCAAGGCCAAATAACGCGAAGTAACACGGAAATACTTGACCAGCCAAAGAAAGTGTCCAGTTGGGACAGCAAGTAAACAATACAATAGCGATAATCGCGATGGCAACCGCAATCACTTTAGGAGTAAACTCCGGTGTGGATCTGACGTTTGCATCAAGCCAAGCATACCAACTGTACCAAAACTGAAAGCATCTGTATAACCTCTCCCAGTTAGCTTTAGCTCTCCTAAAACTGAAACTATGACTCGTCGGTTTTAACATATCCGTCACGACTTCGTTTCTCAATGGAGGTTCTGTTCTCGCAAGATTCAGACAGTTCATTTCAACTGCTTGTACTCTCAAAGCCTCCTTCTGAAGCAACGAAATTGGAGATTTGTAATGAGCTTTCGGTAGTATCAAACGAGTTATAGCTAAAAGTTATTCGTAAAACTTGAGAACCCAAACGCAACGAATAGCTAAATGTCACAACGAAGCTCACCCGATTTCTTCAATCCACCTTTCCCCAAACCAAGAATCGGAATCGAAACAGTGTACGTTGTGTCCCATTCAAGTCTACTCAATGGAATCCTCACTTTACCAATCGGAGCGTCCTTTGTGACATTGTTAGCGGCTAGGATTTGGCAATTGTCGTAGAGTCCGAGCGTAATGGTCGTACCTCTGTCGTAAACATCCCAAGTATACTGCTCGTTCCACTTCGGTGAGAGGCTATCGACCACAGTTCGTGTTCTTGCCCATTTACTACCATACTTAGCCACAACATAAGCATCAGTACTCTTCCTACCATCGCCCCAATCTTTCATCGCTGGCAAACCCGAAGCTCCCAAAATCCCAATCTCTAATTTCCCCATCACACCGGGCCATAACCCTTTAGCGAAAGCTCGATAATCGCTCAAGTAAAGGCTACATTCCTCAGCGACATGGTAAGCTTGATCAGTGGCTAGTTTCATCTTGATCGTGCTAGCAAACCGCCTCGTATCGCCAGCCGGTTCAACATTAACCGGGGGTTTAATGTCGTAAAACAAGACTGGTGCAGATCCAGGGGTTTTAAGCGCAGTCATTTCTGAGAGTTTCTTCTCTAAACTTCCTATGCATTCTTCGTGTTGATCATCGACTCGGTCGAATAATTTTATGAACGCAGTATCATCTAACGTCTCTGATGTAACAAAGAGTAGATCTTGATTCCAAGACGGGTTCAAACCATAAGCAAATCCGGTTTTTAGAGAGAATTTGCCGATGGTTACCGTAACGTAAACCGAAGGAGCTCGTTTTCCATCGTTAGAAAATAAATCTTGACCTGAAACAATTGTAACCCTAACCATACAGAGCCTTGGAGGTAGGTAAACTGTAGGTCGAGTGTTGGTCACGCAACTAGCATTCACATGATACGCGTCCGAAAACCAAGCTTGTGAATAAAGCTCATCGGCTTGTGTACCAAACCAAATCGACATCTCCAGTTCCATACCCTGCATAGAGTACCTCCGCGACGCGAGGCTTGCATCAGGAAGAACCCTAGACGGAATATCAGCGGCTACCTTGAAAGTTTTCTTGCCAACTACGGTACACTTCTCGGGTTGTTGGGGTTGAAAGATATTGAGAGTAACGGTTAAGACATCGCCTTTGGTTTTGTCGAAAGCAAAGACTAAATCGATCCACTCTCCTTTTGGTCCAACTGGTTGATTTTTTGTAGAGGATTTGTAGTTTCCGAGAGTGATTTCAACGAAGGGGATATATCCGTAGGGTATAGGGTTTGCGTCAGGGTGGTTGATTACTTTCACTACAAAAAAACAGGACGCATTCCGACGGCCAAAACCGTCCGTAAGCCGTCGGAAAATGACGTATTCCGACGGTTTCCGACGGGAACAGGCCGTCGTTCCTATCACGTCGGAAAAACAGAAACCGTCGGGAATCTGTCGCTTTTTTGCGACGTAATTCGGACGGATTTATGTCGGAGACCCAAAGGAGACGGAATTCCGACGGTCGTTGGTTTTCCGGCGATGAAAGACGGAATTCCGACGGTTGATGAATTCCGGCGATGAAAGACGGAATTCCGACGGTTTCGGTTTGCCGGCCATAACAGACGGAATTCCGACGGTTTCCGTTTTCTGGCCATAACAGACGGAATTCCGACGGTTTCACTAATTTTTTTAAGAAAATTTAAAATTATTTAATTTAATAATATAATATATTAATATTTTTAATAAAAATGAAAAGTAAAAACTAATAAAAATAAAATATATTAAAATTTAAAATTACAAACTAATAAAATTAAAATGTATTTTAAAGTTTTACAATCAAATTTAAAACTCTCCAAATCCTATTCCGGTCTAGGCGGCCCGGTACCGAAGAATCTCTGCATTTGCTGTTCCATTGCTTTCATTCGTGCATCGGCCTCCGCCTTATCTCTCGCTCTCGCCTCCTCGGCCTCCTCCTTATCCTTCTTCCTCTGTTCCGCCATTTCCCTAAGCTGGTCGTGCAGCTCTCGGTTTTCCGCCTCCAACCTCCTATCACGAGCATATCGAACCGACGAAACAGACGAGCTACTCTCCTCAGGGAGGCCGTAAACACGGCCTCTGGTCTTGGGAGTCACCTACAAAATTTTTTTTTTTAAATTTCATAACTTGTATTAAAAGTAATGTCTAAATTCCATTAAATGTGAGACAGTTACTAACCTCGTAGGTGAACTGGTTGGTCATCTCGAATGGAACTTCGGTTGGCGCCGGAGTTCCTTCCACGATCGGTTGCGATTGGAGGAACTCCTCCTGCCTCCTCTGCACAGCTTCCACGATTTCACGAGCAATCGGGTCTTCAATTTCACCGGTCTTCTTGTTAGTGTGCGAAAACTTGATCATATCGAGGTTGGAAGGATAGACACCGGTCTCCTCCATCTGTTACCATATACAATTACGTTACAGAATTCAAAAAATTTATGAAATATTTAATTACTTACTATTTTCCGAGCAGCTGAAGCCTTGCTAATTGCGCCGAGGTTGTGGGTCGCTTTTCCCTTCCCTTTCCGGTTGCTGTTGCGGTTAGTCGAGTGTTTCTCGGAGTCCGTCTTGGTTGCCTCTAATTCCCAGTGTCGAAGAAGTCCAGTCCACATCTCAGAGGGTTTATATTTAAAAACCTTAGCCACCTTCCCCTCTTTGTACCACTTGTCTTTCCACTCGTTCATCTTCAACGAGAACTTCCTCGCCGCCTTTTTGTCGAATTCCTTTCGGACCCTGGATGTGAGGACTGAGTCCCACGTAAAATCTTGCTGCAAAAAAAAAAACTTTCCCGCATTAGTAATTAAATTAAGCGTCATATAGGAAATACAATTGAAACAAATAAAATAAACTCTTACAGCAAATTGTCGGAACCAAGTGTCCCGGTCCTCTGGAGGCATATCGTTGTATGTGGGGTAAGGTTTATTGAGCATGGAGTTCATCATTTCGTTGATAGAACCCGTAATATCGTTTTGTGAGTATTGGAACCTATTAAATTGTTTATTAAATATTTATGTAAAATTATTAAATCCACAACATATTAAAATAAGACTTACCACGTCGTGTTAGGTGGCAAGTCTGGATCCAGACGCGTCAACCTATCACGTCCAGGTTGCGCCACAACCTGCTCGATGGTCAACGAGGTGGGGGTTGAGTGGGCTGTAGGCATGGGCTGAGACGGGAATGGGGTCTCCTCGGGGAACTCGGTCTCAGTCGGAGTCCGACCTCTCCTACTGGAACTCGCACCTCCTCTAGAGTTATGAAAATCCCCATAATTTGCCCTACGATTTCCATATTTTTAAGATTTAGATATTTTGGGATTTATGAAATTTGGAATGTATAAGATTTTGTGAGTTGAAGATTTTGGAATGTAGTTAATTGGAATTTTCAGATTATGGTATTTAAGGATATTGGAGATTAGAGTTTTATGGAATTTATGGGTTTTATGTCATTGAAACAAGTAGGGGTTTTTTTAAATATTGTTTATTCAGAAATCGAAATTTATGGAATTAGGTTTTGTTGGGAAATTGATATGTATAAATTTAAATTTGTAAAAGTTTAAATTGTTTTATTAATGTTATTTAAAATTGTAAGAATTTTAATAGATTTTGAAAAAAGTTTGTATATATATATAGGATATATATAAATTTAGAGGATTTAAAATTTTAAATTAATAGAAAAATTTGATACATTTTAAAATTTATCAAATTTTAAATTTAGAGGATTTAAAGTTTTAAATTTACTTACTTTTATATAATGATAAAATTATGAAGGTTTAAAGTCTTTTATTAATGTTATACAAATTTTAAATTATACGGATTTAAAAAGATTACCTTCAAATATTTTATATAAGATATTTAGAAAATTACAATTTATATATTAATTATATATTAAATTATAAAAAATCCCTAAAACTCACATAACACAAATGAAAATCTAATTATTAAAATTAGTAAACTCCAAAAATTATCAAATTTCAAAAATTTAATAACAAAATCACAAAAAACCTAATTTAATAAATTCATAAACCCTAAAATGATTATTTACTTAATTTGTTAATTCCTAATTCATTAAAAATTTCTTAAAATTAATTTTAGAAGATTTTTTAAACACTCTACAATTCCTAAAGAACAATTTTGGATCTATTAATTCTCATGAACAATTTCTTGACATTCTACAATTTCGGATCTATAAAGCACCATGAACAATTACGGATCTATTAATCACCATGAACAATTTCGGATCTAGAACAACAATTAAAAATCATGAAGAACAATTTTGAAGGAAAACTTACATAGTTTTTGCTTTAGTGAAAGATGGAGATGATTGACGAGGGATGAGAAGAAACGGCGGTGGAACGGCGTCCAAACGGCGGAGGAACGGAGGAGAGTTTGAGAATTTTTTTTTTTTTTTACAGATCTGAGATCGGGGAAGACGAAGATTGTGGATTTAACAAGGGGTCCGAGGGCAATCAGACGGTAGTCCGACGGCAATTAAAAAAACCGACGGTAAATCCGACGGTTTTCCCGCTTTGACGAAGATTACGAAGACTTTTTGGCGGCTGGCAAATTAGGGTTTCTGTCGGTCTACCGTCTGAATTTAAGACGGAAAACCGACGGTAAATCATTTAAATTAATAGAAAACCCCAAACCGTCGGATTTCCGTCTCAAAATTTAGACGGAACTCCGACGGTAAATCATTTAAATTAATAGAAAACCCCAAACCGTCGGATTTCCGTCTCAAAATTTAGACGGAACTCCGACGGTTTGCTTTTTTAATGAGTTTTAATTTTATAGAGAAATTTAAAGTTGATTATAAATTTTTTAAAACTTAACAGTTTTTTTATTTACAAGCAAAATAAATTGTTTCTATACAAAATTTTAAGAGTGTGAGATTTTAGGAGTTATAGAAAATGGAATTAATAGAAATTATTCTTAATCATGGATTCTGTGGTTTTTTAATTTATGCACTTTGTGAATTCAGACGGAATTCCCGGTTTGACGATGCTGTTAAATTTGTTTAGTTTTTTGAAACATAGTATAAGGTTATACGCACCTAGTATTCTTCGAATTCATGTTATTTTTGAATCATAAATTATCAATTAATTTAAAAAACTCTTATAATTATTTTTAAAAACCTAAAAATCAACACCAAAACCATATCATATACTTTACAATAAAAAAATCCAAAACACCGTCGGATTTCCGTTTGACTTGTAAGACGATTTTCCGACGGTTTGGGGTTTTTAATTTACTTTAATTTATCGACACTTTAAAAAGAATAGAAAACCACACACCGTCGGAATTCCGTCTTTCAAATGAGACGGTATTCCGACGGTATACGGGTTTTTAATTTATTTAAGTTTGTGGATAAAATTTAAAATAATATACACCCCAAACCGTCGGCATTCCGTCTTACAATTAAGACGGAATGCCGACGGTTTCCTTTGTTAATGCTTTTTAATTTTATCAACAAATTTAAAGTTGCTTATAAAGTTTAATAAAAAATTAACAATTTTTGTCTCAAATGTATATGCTATGGTTTTAAAGTTGATTATAAGATTTTCAAAAATAAATTTAAGCGTTTTGTAAATTATATGCTGTGAATGTTTATTTGACCATCGCAACCAAGAGAAATATATTAGTCGATAAAATTATTTCTCAATCACTAATAGGAAATAAAACACATGACAACATTATAAAATCGTACAATAGATACTAGGACATTATTTAATATTAATGCAACATAAAGCTTTAAAGGTTTAAATTATTCTTAATCATGGACGACGAATTATATATTTATTCTTCATCGGAGTCTGGCACTGTTTCATATTCGTACCCAGTAGTTTCTTCATCTTCCTCCACCATTGTGCATATTTCCGTTGGGTGGTATTCAGCAATCATCGAATTAGCACCGATTATCTGTTTGGTAACAGAATATATATAGTTAAACCATTCCCAAAAAAAATTATAACGTATGGTCTAACTACCTTAACAATGTTCCGCTCTGTGATGTTTAGGTACTTTGGGGTCCTATCAAAACGGCAAACGGTAACATTCTTCAAGATGAATACCGCACCTACACCAGTCATGAGTCTGTACTCGTCATTGTTGAAGATGTTATGGTGCATGGTTCCCTCGATTTTTCCCGATTGATCTTTTAAGGTTACAAGCAGACCTCCCTGGTCATTGGGGGTGAAAGAAGAGAGCATAGCCACAATCTGTATATTACATAGAATATAAATACTAGCTTCTCAGATAAATTGTGTCTCTACATTAATGTTAATCTAAAAAGCTTTAAACCTTTTTTATTTTGACAAATTGTGAACGCGGGGATTGAATTTCTGCAACCTGGGTCCAGAACGGTGTGGTCCTATTATGATAAGAACCTACGTTTATGAATGATAGATTTTGTATCAGTCACCTATTAATTTTTGTAAAACTAAAAATGATAATTAAAAATATATATATATATATATATATATATATATATATATATATATATATATATATATATATATACCTTCCCGGATTATATAATCGATAGTAGAAGTCCACCGCAGACTACTAAAATCATGGTCGGCTTGTGGTGCCTCGTTAATGACCTCAGAAATAAATTCTTGTGTTGGGCGTGTCTGAGAACTTTCACCTTGCAGCACCTTTGCATCATGAGCCCTCTTGCGAAACAATCCTCGCCGTACGACTTGGCCAGGTCCCGGTATTACGGGCGTTTCGTTCTGCGATTGTTGAGTTGGATGGAGTGAAATTGTCGGTGCACCATCAATAACATTTAAGTTATCGTAAGGAGGGCTTGATGGAACAAGAGGTGTGTTGCGAGTGTTTTGACCAGGGGCTCGGTTTTGCATATAATAATTCCACAGATCATTATTAGCCATTATGCAATAGAATATTTTGTGTTATGAGTATGTGTTCAAATATGTTATGAATGAATGCAGAGCCGGTGTGCTTATATAAAACTTACTTATTTCCGTCGGAAATCCTTCGTAATTCCGTGAAAATATCCGACATATCACCCCACCAATCCCATCGGGCACTGCGACTGGTTCTTTAACCACTTAAACTATGCCGACATCTGATTCCGTCTGAATACCGTCGGAAATTAGTCATTACTTACGACAGATTTAGTGCGTCGGAAATCCGTCCATACCCACTGACCAATCATACGTTGCCGACATATGATTCCGTCTGAAGGCCATCGGAAATTTGGCATTACTTACGACAGCTTTAATGCACCAAAAATCCGTCAATACCCACTGACATATGACCCCACCAATCCCATCGGCCACTGCATACGCTTTATTAACTATTGAAACTCAGCCGACATCGGATTCCGTCCGAATACCGTCGGTAATCCGTCCATACCTAGTGACCAATCATACTTTACCGACATCGTGATGTCTTAATTCCGTCGGTATTCTGGCGGAAATGGCCACTGTATACGGACGGAATAGCGACGGTTTATACATATAACGTCTTCTATAAATACTCCCTATGGAGTGTTTTATGTTGTATAGCTTCAAATTACAAAAAATGTCTTCCAACTCCCCTAATGAAGACTCAAACACAAAAGGCGTGGCTAATTTTTTCATTGTTCCAAAATACTCGTGGGAATCCGAATCCCTATGCGATGAATTCACTCAACAGATTCCCACTTACTCATGGGAATTTGATACGTGCTCACCAATCGATGAAGAAGATTCGACAACAACAGTAGTGCCTGACAGCCAATTCGCGCCAAACATCCACAACATTTACGATAGGCAGCCACAATATCTTCATCAAGAGCGGGATACCGAAGGCGAACCACCATGTCACTTGGTGGAAAAGTCAGATACTTACGGTGCAAGTACTTCAAACATAAGTAAGGATCAGTCGTATGACTTTGAATTCGCGCAAAGCCCTGAAAAGCCAAACTTAAATTTAGATGTTCATACAATCAAAAGAGATTTGTGCGACGGTTATTTAGAATCTCCAACAACGGATCATTACTATGACTTCCAATTCGCCCAAAGCCCAGAAAAGCCAAACTTAAATGTAGACGTTGATGCAATAAAAAGCGAATTGTGCGACGGATTTGTAGATTCTCCAAGAAAGAAAAAAAAAGGAAAGAACATCATGAAATGGTTTTAACAAATGGTAAGTTCGGAGTGGAAACAGACATATGATAGTCCTCTGGGGAGGTTATTGTGGACTTGTAGCATAACTGTTGGGTGTTAAAAATATGCAATTCCATAATGTACTTGTTTAAGAATGTGTTTAAATTTTATATATGTTTCATTAAATGTAATGTTTTATTGGAGTTGCAATACTCAGATTGTCGTCCACAATCGGTTTTGTTAATGAAATGAAAAATGTTATAAGGAACACATGCACAAATGTGGGAAAACAACATGGATAAGCAAGCATTTATTGACAACTAATATTTATTCTGAATCTCCTGTGGAACCGTCACTAGGGATGGAGTCTGAATCGTCATCAAATTCTCCCCGTGTTTCCTCTTCGTCCGAATGCACTAGATCATCCCCGACATAAGTGACATCAACGAGAAGGTCAATGTTATTCATCTCCTCAACAGGTGACATTTGTACACTTCTCGATGGTTGTAGAGCATCTTGTTCTGGAACGCCATAGATTTTGCCTCTGGGGTTTATTGGAGTTACTGTGACCCACGGATCTGTACGGTAGGCAACTCGAGGATATGGAATGTAGCAAACCTATTAATAATTAGTGGATATTGTTATTATACATGTACAAGAAACCTTAAGTATGAGTACATAGGTAAACATATTTGTGTAAATATTGATACCTGGTCAGCTTGAGACGCAAGGATAAATGGATCATAAAACTGCAATCTCCGGCTTGAATTTATCGAAATAACACCAAGCTGGTCGACTCGAACCCCTCGACCATTGGATGGATCATACCAATCGCACATAAACACTATGCACCTCAAGTTCATCATTCCTGGATAGCGGATTTCCAAGATTTCTTTTAAAATCCCATAGTACATGGTATCACCGGATTGCGCCGAAATACCATAGTCCGAAGTTGATCTTTGACGTCCTTCCTCATGGATCCTGAACGAATATCCCCTAGTGCAAAACTTGGGATATGAAATCGCCGTGCTGCGTAAACCATAAGCAACCTCCACTAACCATGTCGGGACTGATTGACCACTTGCTCTAAGGTCGGAAACCTATTTGGTGATATTCGTAAGATTTAATAAGTAACATATGAACGTGCAAACAAATATGGAAAATTAAGCGTAATTACTTATATTAACTTACATAACATTTCAACCACTCCGGAAATTCTTTATCTTTCAATACAGCAAGTTTGGCATTTGTCTTACCATAATGGTAATCACGTGCGAGAGACATGTATATCCTGTAACATAACAGTCATTAGTCCACCTCTCCTAATAATTCCACACATTTACTTTAATAACTTATATACCTTTCGTACTCCAACATTTCGTCACAGTTTCTGAGGATGTACATATACAGATGTGTGACCTCCTGTGCTGATAGTGTGCGTTTCTTTCGTTTTCCACTTGCTCGACCAACTTGGGCGAACAACTCAGGAACAACCACGTCATAGACTGCTTTCTCACCTCGATCATCATGTCGGGCAGGGCGTCTCGCCTTAGTACTAACTTCCGATGGAAAGTAAGATTCGGCAAAGTGTGAGACTTCCTCGTTTAGGCTTTGTGCGACAATAGATCCCTCAACCTTGCTCAAATTTTTTACCTTTTTCTTGAGGTGGAACATGTAATGCTCGAACGGATACATCCATCGGTATTGAACAGGGCCTCCTAAGGCTGCTTCTCGTGGGAGGTGAATTGGAAGATGTTCCATAATGTCAAAAAATACTCTTCTTGTGCCAATTGTGATATTCCCCACAACCGTCGACTGGGTAATGGCCATTACCCCCACATTCAGGAGTTAGCTCTGCACCAAAATCTCGTAATTGTTCCAATATGCTGCGACCATCAGGAGGTGGACCATGAAACACTCGTACATCCGTCTTGAAATGTCGTTTAGACTTACGATATGGATGATTGGGCGGCAACAAACACCTATGGCAATCAAACCATGAAGTCTTCCTGCCGTGCTGCAATTGGAAAGCTGCAGTATTGTCTTGGCAATAAGGACATGCCAATCGTCCATGCGTTGACCATCCAGATAACATACCGTATGCAGGAAAATCGCTTATGGTCCACATAAGAACCGCACGCATGGTGAAATTCTGCTTCACTGAAACATCATAAGTCACAACACCATGCTCCCATAACATCTGCAACTCACAGATCAATGGTTGGAGGAATATATCGAGCGACCGTCTTGGATGCTCTGGCCCGGGAACTAGAATTGAGAGAAACAAGAACTCTCGCCGCATGCACATAGATGGAGGCAAATTGTAAGGTGTCACGATGACCGGCCACAATGAATATTTCCTTCCATGCTTGCCAAACGGGTTGAAAGCATCAGTGGATAAGCCTATGTATACATTCCGTCGTTCACCGGCAAAATCTGGATACACTGATTGAAAGTGTTTCCACGCTTCCGCGTCAGAAAGATGCGTGATATCTCCATCTTAACTATGCTCTGCATGCCATCTCATAGCCGTTGTTGTGCGGTTTGATTCGTACAGCCTCTTCAACCTCTCCGTTAAGGGTAAATACCACATCCGTTTGAATGGAATCTTCACCCTGCCACTTGTATCCTGAAACCGTGGTTTGCGGCAAAATTTACATTTATTTCGGTTCTCGTCTTCTCTCCAGTATATCATACAGTTGTCGATGCAGACATCTATAACCTGGTAGGGCAAACCAAGACCAGCAACAAGTTTTTGTATCTCGTAGTATGATCCGGGGGCCAGATTATCTTCTGGCAAAATATCTTTCACGAACTCGGCGACTGCATCCACACATTCTTCGGACAAATTGTAATCAGTCTTTATGTTCATCATCCTAGTAGCAGACGATAACGGTGAATGGCCATCCCTACAACCGCTGTATAGTGGTTGCTTTGATGCGTCTAACAAATCGAAAAACCTTCGAGATTCTAAATTAGGCTCTTCACCCCCTATCACCCTCATACCCACCCGACTGCATATTAATATTATTCTCTCTATACGCATCATTAACCATCGCAACCGTACGTACCCCAACATCTACTTCCGCTGTAGGTTCCCCTACGCTATCAGGAAAATAAGGTTCATTGCTACTAGTACTACCATATTCATAATTCCTTTCTCCATGTAAATACCAAACCTTATATCCTGGTCTAAAACCATATCTATATAAGTGATTCCAAACATTATGGACAGCAACACTAATTCTATTACAGCAATTAGAACAAGGACATTTGATATCCTGACCTTTTTTTGCTGCTTCTACATTACTGGGTAAATTCATGAACTCCCATAATCCTTGAGCGTACTCGTCCCTTAATAAGTCCGACCCCTCATTCGTCATTGGCCCGTCCATCCATGCCCGAAAATATGAACTCATTTTTATAGTTTTTTTTCCTCGAAATTTTGTTTTGATGGAATTAACCAACCATTCTGCAGACTTACGTAGAGTAGATTTCCCTCAATGTGTCGTCGGAATATCGTCAATAGGTCCGACATATGACCCAACCCCATCCCATCGCCCACCGCAGACGATATATAAACCACTCAAACTTTGCCGACATCGTAAACCGTCGGAAAACCGTCTGATTTCCGTCCTACATTCCGACAGATATTGGCCGTCGGAAATAATTCCCATCAATCAGACGTCGCCGACATCGGAAAGTCTGACTTCCGTCTCTAAGCCGTCGGTGGGTCGTCGGCAGTTTCCGACAAAAACTGTTCCGTCTCTATTCCGTCGGCATTTTCCGACGGAATAGAGACGGAACAGTTTTTGTCGGAAACCCGTCGGCACGCCGTCGGATTTGGCAGACGGAATGCCGACGGCCAAAACCTTGCCGTCGGAATTGACGGTGTTTTCTTGTAGTGTTTGATTAATTTTACGTAAAGAAACTCCATCTGTTCGACCAAGTCGTGTGAAGAAGTTGGACCATTAGGGTTTCGAGTTCCTCTTTCTCCGCCAAGCTTCGGAGATATTTTCTTGATGGAGAAGTCATCTTTCTTGGCAGCCATTTCTGAAACATAAAGAGAGAGAAATGAATGAGAACTTTTGATTTTGTATGAATTTAAAAGCTTTAGACATTTATTAGAAATTTTTGAGGCATTAACTACGTAAACAAGAAACTTAAAAGTAAATTAGCATCAGATAACAACTTAAATAAAATAAAATAAATCTATGATGAGAAACATGAATCAAAAAACCGAATATGAACGACCTTAATAGTTAACAGGAATAGAAAAACTAATCACAACCACAAAAAGTGAAAAGTGAAGAGAGTTTTTTGTTTATGCATCAGAGAGATTCCGACAAAAGTCAACACAGTTAATTTCTGATGTCCTGTCTGTTTAATCATCACTTGCACAAACCCACAAACTCAATTAACCCGGAAAAAAAAAACTTGAGCTTTAGACTAAAACTATTTTCACAAAGGAATCAGAAACGGAGAGTGATCACCAAGAGTACGAGACAAAAAAACCTTACGTACCTTGAAGAACAGGATAGATATACAAATCTTATAAATTATAATGCTAAAAGAAAGTGGACAAAAAAAAAGAGTGATCACCAAGAACGTGATTACACGTTTATATATACACAAATATGCAAAAAGAAAGTGGAAAAAAAGAGATACACAAATAAAATGAATACAGGAAAGTAAATTAGAGAAAAGAGGAAAATTTTCATTAATTTCGTATTTAGTATGTAAGATATCTCAATATAGATCTTCTCGGACACTCCTAGAGTATTTATGGGAAAATTACGGGAAATATCTTTCTAATTATATGATCTTCGAATTCACCAAAAAAATATGATCGTTCGAAATACGTAAAACTCCAGTGGTCTTGGAGACTCAGTGTTGGCGTCGGTTTTCACCCGCTCAACGTTAACGTTCAAAGACAAGTCAATTGAAGGAACATCCCTCCGGATTCTCGACGTAGAAGGCGTGACGACACCTAGGTCCTCTTGCGAAGCGAAGCATGCGGTAGTGGAAAGAGCCTGGACGAAGCGGGAATGGATCGGGACCAGACGGTGCCGACCATGGCTTCACCTCGTGTGCCGACCACGCATTCACCTCGTGGACCGACCACGCTCTCTCCACCTTGCGACCGACCACGGGCTCGCCGCCTTGCGACCGACCACGGGCTCGCCGCCTTGCGACCGACCACGGGCTCGCTCTCCGAAGGCCGATCATACGCTTACCTTAGTCACTGCTCTTGTCCTTAGCCTGATGCAGGCTCTGGCCCATGGACGTGAAGGAAGCCTAAAGCCCAGTCCAGGCGCGAAGCCCGCGGCGATGCTACCGACCTTAGCATTAACATGATTCCGCAAGGACTTAGGAGGAGGGAGCCGCCTTAGAGATAGTATATATACTTGATGTAAAAGCCCTTGAGAAGGGATACACAGTCTTATTCACAACTTTGTACTCAAACACATTCAGAGCAATAACAAACTCTTTTCTCATATCTTGTTGTCTTAGCTTACCCTAGAAGTCTCTGCTTCCTCTCGAAACCCTTACAAATCTAATTGTGCTAGCTTAGGCTCCCACAATTTGGCGCCGACTAAGGGGACTAGAGAATTTCTGACACAGAAAAGCTAGGTTACACCAGATCTGGGAAGATGACCGGCGACAACAGCAAATCAAGCAGCAGTGAGGAGTCCTTGTCTCGCAGGAGCAACCAGGAGAAGGAAAGCTCCGTCAAAGCTCATGTACTGTCAATAACCCAGCAGACATGACCGAGGTCAAATAGATGCTGGATACGCTCTTCAAGAGAGCAGAGGAACAACAGAAGTTCAACGAGGCAACTACCAAGAAGCTGAAGGCGCTATCGCGAAAAAAGCGCAAAAGGCACGAAGCTACCAGACTTAGGGGTCGCTTCACCATACCTCGCACGGATCCTCAAGACTTGCCTCCACCACTGCCACGACGGGACACTGATGGAACCCCGAGCGTGTTGTGGAGGTGTCTGACGACGATCAACCTCCTCCTCGGAGACGTGCCCGAACGAACACTGCTGGCGACAGCGCCAGGGCTGGCGGAGAAGGAGAACCCACCATAGCAGAGCTGTACCAGGGGGAACAGGAGCGCAGGGCTTCACGAGGTTCCCGAGACGAAGAGGTCGCTGCGCTGAAAGCCCAGTTGGACAAGGTCGTCTCTGACCTAAAAGCCACCCAACTACAGATATACCGGAGCACGGCGAAGGCTCCTGGGATCGCCTATGTGCTCGAGAGGGCACAAAACACACCCTTTGCTCAGAGGGTCGCGAGGGCTCAAATCTCCGACCCTGGAAAAGTCAAGCTTCCAATCTATGAAGGAACCACCGACCCTGCTATCCATCTGATGGAATTCAAAGTCGCCTTAGGAAGGGCAAACTTCACAGAAGCCGAGAAGGATATCGGTCATATGCTCAAATTATCCCTAGAGCTAGACTCTCTCAAATTAAGAGGTCAATTGTAGTACTTAGAGTTATCGATCCACAGGGAGTCAAGAAAAACACAATAGATTATCAAATTCAGATTATGCTAGGCAAATAGTTATGAATGCAGTAAATTAAAGCAAGATTAAAATCGATTTTAAATCAATAAAAGAAAGAGCTAGGCGCAGGGAATTCTACAGTGAATCAAAGTTGCAAATAAATCAGTAATCAGGAATATAAAGCTCAGTTCATGAACATGCACACGAAAGTAAAACAAACCAGTTGTCGCTGCAAATATTTTCTATGTCTAAATCCTAGAAAATCAACTGTCGTTGCGAAATTAGGTTGATCTAAACAAGCATTAATTTCAGGCACAATTGTTCACAAGATCCTAAATCAAATGTCTTTGCAAATAGGAATCTTGCTCATCAAAAACTAGTTCAGGTGAATCAATCAAACTGTCGTTTCTATTAATTAACCCTAGATCAGATTTCAGTTCGCGAGGCTAAAATCAGCAATAAGAACAAGTTAAGATGAAGAACTTCTAAAGATATTATCCTAATAATCAGATCAGATTCAGCAACTCATCAAACACTTTCAAAAACCCTAAACCTAATAAGAGAATTACTCAGACATAATCATAGAAGAAAACATCTTTTTATTAATGAAAATCTCTAAGTAATCAATAGAATAAAGCATAGCCTAAACAATGACTGTAAAAACGTATATATACAGGTTCCAAACCGTCCTAAAACCTAAAAGTAAACATCTGAAAACTTCGGGCTTCGAACGGACTTTTCTGCTTAAAATCTGGGCTTGACAGAACAGGGTGTCGATCGACACCCATATATGGTGTCGATCGACGCCAATCTTCAAATCGTAAATCTTTGCTTCTGAAGTCTTCGTGTCGAGCGACACACATGGTCACGTCGCTCGACACAGCTTCCAAATCTTGACTCCGAATTTGCATTTTGCCACTTCATTCCGAGAATGCTCCAAAATCTCCAGTAAACATCTGTTATGCTCCAGACGATCCAGTTCCTGTAAAGACTCTAAAAACACTTGGAAAACACCAAAAAACACTAAAATATGGACTTATATCATGGTCTGAAATGGGTAAAAACCACTATATATCAATCGGCTACTACAAACTATTCGTAGAGAGCCTCAAAGGGCCTGCCCTCCAGTGGTTCTACAAGCTGGAGAAGAACTCAATCCACACCTTCCATCAACTCTCAGAGATGTTTGTGCAGCATTACAACATCTTCGCTGAAAGAAAGGTCTATGATGCGGAGCTGTGGACGAACAAGCAGGGTGAGACTGAAAGCTTGCGGTTTTTCGTGACAAGATTCAAGCACACGCTGTCAAAGGTGGACGGTATTACCAACACGTCCGCGCTGGAGGCCTTGAGAGGAGCGCTTCGATGCCTTTCTCCATTCTGGCAGGAATTGACTGTCAACCCACCCGTGACCATCCAAGATGCTCTCCACCGCACTACAGACTTTGCTCGAAGCGAAGAGGAAGTCCGCGCTAAGAGGGGCGGGCAAACCAAGCAAGAAGGCGAACCCATCCAGTCCGCTGCGATGCCGCCACCCTTTTAGAAGCTCTTGCAATAAACTACGAGGCGACTTGATCCCTGCAAAGGGTACGTAGGCAGCTTGTCTTCAGACGAGTTCAGTTGCCCCCCTCCGTCAAAAGGGGGGGATTACGCTTTTCATAAGCCTCGTCTCCGGATGAGCCCACATGATCTCCCCTGCCTTGGGGGGGGGGGGGGGGGGGAGTAGGTGTTTTCAAAGCCTTGTCTTCAGACAAGCTCAATCTCTCTAGACGATTTCAGTTCCCTCTTTCGTCTAAAAGGGGGGGGAGTGGGGTACCCATACGCCACTCTTTGGCAACATCATCACCAGAAACTTTAAACACTTGACACAAACCTCATCATGAGAACAGCTACGTCCTTCATGGACCTCTCAAAGCTTCAATCAAGTAGAGTCGTTCCGCATTCATTGCTACTAGCCACAGTGATGATGCGGGAATATGAACACAATGACATCCAGCATCAGATTCAAAGCGCGCTATATAAGTATCAATGTTCAGTATTGGGGCGGATGAACCCAACTGATCACTCAGAAACCCAACAAGCATCGTTGGTAAAATGCAGCTGCTAATTATTTCGTTCGGCATGTACCCTGAACGAGTCATTCAGAAACCCAGGATGCACGCTGGTAAAACTTAGGACGTACTTGTTCTCGGACAGACGTGTCTAGAGAACAGCACCATTCTGCAAAGCCCAACAGCAACGTTGGCAGATAAAGAGCGTGAGCACATTTGCGTTTTCACAGCCTAAACAAAGCCTCATTTATGAGCAAACAAAGCCTCATTCATGAGCGAACAAAGCCTCATTCATGAGCAAACAAAGCCTCATTCATGAGTAAAAGGACAAAGCCTCATTCATGAGTAAAAGGACAAAAAAAAATTCTTTGTACTGCAGCAACGCAGTGGCTTCGGTATGAAGTCTTCAAACCTTCAATCAAACACGAAGTCTTAAAACCTTCGGTAAACCAAACGCTTACAGCGTTGGCAAACACGTTTTCGGCTTCCTTGCCCGCGGCAACCTCGCCACCGGCATTTGAGACACGGAGTCTTAAAACCTTCATAGAAAATACGAAGTCTTAAAACCTTCGAAAAACAAAAAAAAAAATTTTTTTTGCAGAAACGCAACAGCTTCAGCAGACGAAGCAGGAAGTCTTGAAACCTTCAGAATACTTACGGAGTCTTAAAACCTCAAGTATGAAGTCACTCTCTACTACTGTGTGAGTGGTCATGCCAACAACGCCATGACTTCAAACATTAACGCTGATACCCAATACATCTTTAACTCGGTACTATTATCTCTAACACTACCGAGCTGGGGGGCTAACTGTTGGGGTCGGTTTTCACCCACTCAACGTTAACGTTCAAAGACAAGTCTATTGAAGGAACAGCCCTCCGGATTCTCGACGTAGAAGGCGTGACGACACCTAGGTTCTCTTGCGAAGCGAAGCATGCGGTAGCGGAAAGAGCTTGGACGAAGCGGGAATGGATCGGGACCAGACGGTGCTGACCACGGCTTCACCTCATGTGCCAACCACGCATTCACCTCGTGGACCGACCACGCGCTCTCCACCTTGGGATCGACCACGCGCTCTCCACCCTGGGATCACTACAAGAAAACAAGGCATTTTCCGATGGATTTTTGCGTCCGTCGGAATTTTCCGACGGCAATCCGACTAAATTCCGGCGGATTGCGTTTTTAAAAAAAAAAAAAAAAAAAGAGGAATTCGTCGGAATTCCGACGGAAAGAGTTTTTTTTTTCCCGCCCATTTAATTAAACGGAAGTGTTTAGGCGGTAAAAATTAGGGTTAATCCGTCGGAATTCCGACGGATTAACCCTAATGAGGAGGAGGAGGAGGAGTCCGCCGGAAATTTTTTTTTTAAAAAAAAAATCTAATTTCCGTCGGAATTCGATTTCCTACGGATTTCCGACGGAACTCAAATTCCGACGTGCTAGAAACGACGGACCAAAATTGTCGAAAATCGCCCTGTTTTCTTGTAGTGGATCGACCACGCGCTCTCCACCTTGCGACCGACCACGGGCTCGCCGCCTTGCGACCGACCACGGGCTCGCTCTCCGAAGGTCGATCATACGCTTACCTTAGTCACTGCTCTTGTCCTTAGCCTGATGCAGGCTCTGGCCCATGGACGTGAAGGAAGCCTAAAGCCCAGTCCAGGCGCGAAGCCCGCGGTGACGCTACCGACCTTAGCATTAACATTATTCCGCAAGGACTTAGGAGGAGGGAGCCGCCTTAGAGATAGTATATATACTTGATGTAAAAGCCTTTGAGAAGGGATACACAGTCTTATTCACAACTTTGTACTCAAACACATTCAAAGCAATAACAAACTCTTTTCTCATATCTTGTTGTCTTAGCTTACCCTAGAAGTCTCTGCTTCCTCTCGAAACCCTTACAAATCTAATTGTGCTAGTTTAGGCTCCCACACTCAGTAGATTCATTTATTGAATTTCAAGAAATAAAATATGTTAGAGATAATGCCGAAATATTTTCGAAGTTCTTAAAAAAGTTCAAAACAGAACCATTTAAAACATTTTTTGAGAGAAACCAAGAGATCCAAGTTATATATATACAAAGGTTACAAGACTATTCAAAACAATTAATCTTAAATCCGAAAAAAAATCAATTCATACAAAGTTAGTTGCACCCTTCACGAGCCGGAGATGGATTGTTCCGACAAACGGGGCAAGAACTATGCAACTTGAGCCATGCATCGATGCATTCGGTATGGAAGCAATGTTCACATTCCGGTAAGCACCTAACGGTCTCTTTGGTTGCGTATTCGGACAAACAAATAGAACATAGAGTATCATTTGATCCTGTCGGAAGCCTCTTGCTCTCTCCTAACTCAACTTTCTTGTATGACTCAATCGTAGACTCATCGAGACCTGTCCTTGTGATGATGACTTCGTTGCTTGGTTGCGGTCTTACGGATCCAGAAAGACTTGCAACCATGGCGTGTTGTATTTGTGAAGAGACTTGCTCGGAACTACACATGACAAGGCCGACACAAATAGTCAAGGCAATGAGTGGTCCGACTAGGGAGAGGCTGATTATCTTTAGTACTTGTAAGCCTGTGCTGTGAAATCCTGTTTCAAAACAACAAAACAAGTCAAGGCTCAAAATTTTACCCCAAAAAAAAAAAGTCAACGTTCAAACTTCAATATATACTACGTAGTATATTCTAATGTTACGACATTCTTTCATGTTTGCTTATTTGAAGATGTGATTGCTTAATTAATCAACGTCAATGATTTTTATGTCATTAGTAAATGCCAACTAGATTCATATTGTTGTTTAATTAATCATTAGATAAGTACATGAAAGAAACAAAAATCAAATAATTCCCTGGATTTGAAACTTTCCACCATTAATGTATATTTTGAGAAATAATATGTTCAAATCTATATGATGTTATTGAAAATTGTCTCATGGGAAAAAAATTGTTTGGAAGATTGTGAAGTAAATAGAAGAGGTAAGAATTGAGATTGTTTGTACCGGAGTTTATAGAACTGATGCATTGGGCTTGGAGGGTGGTATTGTTTATGAATCCACATCTTGAATTAGTCTTTCTCTCACAAACACTACAATTTGGGGAATCCCATTTCAACCAGAGATTTTGGTCGTTGAGGTCACCAGCAAACCCGGCCATGTAGGCGAGAGGTGAAGAAACCGGAATAGGTAATTTCTTGAATATCTTACAAGAAGCAGGAATCATTCCAACGAGTCCTAGAGGCATAGCGTAGAAGGAAGACGTGGAATTACCAAGGCAATGAATGGGTCCGTAAAGAGAGGAATTGACATCTTCTTTAGGACAGCTCAAGAAGGCATAGTTGAGAAGGTGAAGAGGAGAAAAAGGAGACCCTGAAGCGTCAAAGCTGAGAAGTCGTCTCGCTAAACATTTTTCAGGGTCTTTGAGGCTAATACGTTGATGTAGATAGTCGATTTCTTGGACCAGAAATGTTTCAGAGTTAGGAAGCTTTAAAGTTGTTTCTTGATGATCGGTACATAGGAGGTTGAATCCTGTGTGGCCACATGACTCGGGTTGCTTGGGGAATAGCCAGAAAGGGAAACGAACGTGGATCTTTTCGTCTATCTTTCCGAATCTACAAGAAGAAGTGTAGCAAGGTTTTGGGTTCGAGGCATTTACGAGAGAGACAAAGAAGATGAAGAGAAGGAGATGGAATTGTTTTGAGAAGGTCATAATGTGGTTTGGCACTAAGGGATAGGACATGAAGAATAGTAATTGTTGGTACTAATATAAATTCATAGAAAAAAAGTCATAGAACAATATATTCTTAGATATATATATCTAATTTTATATAGTCGTATAGAATAGTCGACCTAAATCTTCTTATATTAGTTGACATTGATACGTCTTCCTATGAAAGTAGTTCAGTTATCCCCCAAGATTATTCTTGTTACTTACTATATATATATAATTAAGGGCTAGTGGTGTGGTTGTGAAATATTTTACGAAACCACAACATTTGTTGATAGAGTATCATTAACCGATTTTAGAGATCTAATATACAATATAACTAGTTGACCATAAAAAAAAAAAACATACAACATAACCGAAGTTACAAAAAGTTACATTTTGCATGTATACATTAACAATTTTTTACAAAAGAATGTGATATAAAATATCAAAGAGGTTATGGTAAAAGTGTAGCACAATATTTTACGAAATGCAAAAGGGTGAATAGAAAAAAAAAAATGCAAAAGTTAAACGAATTTTGCAAAAGGTGTGATTATTTACGTTCGTTAGTTACAATCTACAAACTTTAGTTTGTGGTGAGACTTCGTTTCGACAAATCGGGCAAGAACAATGCAATTTGACCCACGTACTGATGCATTCGATGTGGAAACAGTGTTCACATCCGAGTAAGCACCCAACGATCTCATTTCTTGCATATTCCGATAAACAAATTGGACATATTACATCATTTCTCCCCGGGAGCTTCATATTTTCCTCTAACTCCACTTTCTTGTACAATGTCGTGATCAGATACTTCGCTGGACCAGTACGCTGCTTGCGAGCAAAAATCCGTGTCACGGTTCGTCGTATCTGCCTAGGGAGCCTCTCGGAACTGAATGTGACATAAACCACAGAGGTGGTTATAGCGACGAGTAATGCGACTAGGAAGAGGCACAATAACTTTAGTACAAGTAATATGAAGTCGTAAAATCCTGTGTTCAAAAAAAGGAATGGTGAAGAATCAATTTTAACATTAAGTTACATATTATTATTCTACGGTTACACAACATTCTCGCATGTTGTAATATTGGAATTTTATAGATGTGATTTTCATGAAATTAAAAAGTCAATGACTTGATTGTCCTTGTAACCTAGATTTTGATTTGATTTGTTTTGTTATTTGTTGAGTAGATAGTTACCATTTTCCAAAAAATAAAGAAAGGATTCCTTGGATTTTTTTTTTTTAAAACTCGATTCGTTGGATTTGAAGCTAGATGATCCTAAACTTATCATTTTGGATGTACGTGAAGGATAAAAGAAGAGACAATAAATTAGGTTTTTTACCAAATTTAGAAGAACTGAAGCATTTGCCTTCGAGACTAGTCTTTTCATAGTCAATCTCTCGGACCAGAAATAGTTTTGATTTTGGAAGCTTTAAGGCTGTCTCGTGGCGATCGGTGCATAGGAGGTTGAATCCGGCGTGTCCACATGACGTAAAGTGATTGGGGAATAGCAAGAAACGAACGTCGACGTATCCACATGAGGAACTATAGCAACGTTTTGCTTCTAAGGCGTTTAGGAGAAGGAAGATGAAGATGAGATTGAGAAAGAGTTGTTTTGAAAAGGTCATAATGTGGTTTAGCACTAAAGGGATATGAACATGAAGAGTAGTTAACATTTATAGAGATTATTGGAAAAAGTCAGAAAATACGAAATAATTTAAGAACCTAAAATGGGCCTCTACTCGCTCAGAAACGCGTCTCTCTCTCTCTCTCTTAGGAAGAATTTTTGCATGAACATTACGAAAATGCGCAACATCTCACAAAAAGATTACCATACAAAAAAAAATAACATTGAACCAAAATCAAATCAATACAACGTTTGTCCCAAGCAAAAATGAATGCAATCGTATAAACGTTCATTTATTTTTTATTTTATTTTTTAAGAATGTATATATCATTTAGAAAATGAACAATTCAAAGTGTTTCTACAAATCGGGCAAGAACGACGCAACTGCAACCACATATTGATGCATTCGATGTGAAAACAATGTTCACATTTATACAAACACCCAACGGTCTCATTGCTCGTATATTCCGATAAACAAATTGAACATATATATAACATCGTTTCTCCCCGGGAGCATCATATTTTCCTCTAATTCCACTTTCTTGTACAATTCTAGGATCGTAGACTCAGCATTACAACCACGCGTCTTGCCACTAGCTAGTCGTGCAATAGAACGTCGAATCTCAGTGGGGAGCCTATCCGAGCTGAACATGACATACGCGACATAACTGGTTATTGCAATAAGTACCCCGATAAGGGAGATGTAGATTAACTTTAATACGAGTAAAATGAAGTCGTAAAGTCCTGTGTTCAACAAATGAAAGGGTGAAGGATCAGCTTTGTAAAAGTTTTTTTGTATAACTTGTTACAACATTCTTGTAATATAATTGGTACTTAATAGATTTGATCAAGTAAAATAATTTCGGTGAAAGTCAATGACTATGATATTTTATATAATGGCCATTAGTTATTTAATGAGTAGAATATTACCATTTGCCAAAGACAAAATGAATGATTTATTCGATTTGAAGCTTGATGAAGCCAAAGAAACGACGACGTTTCGACCTCCACACGAGGAAGTGAAGCAACTCTTTGGCTCTGAGGCGTTTAGGAGATGGAAGAAGAAGAGGAAGATGAAGATGAGACGGAGGAGATGTTTTGAGAATGTCATTTTGGTGTTTGGCACTAAAGGGAGTTGTAAGTATTTGTAGAAAGGTAAACTGAAAACGTCATAGAACAATATAAATATAATTTGGGATTAGAATAGTCATCTTAAATAAGTCGTTGTATATATTATCTATGTGCAAGTGATTATTGTATATTGATATGACTTGTACATGTTTATACAGAGTGGCTTTCTTTTTTGGACAACATTTATACAGAGAGGCTATACATGATAACATGGTAAGTATGATATTTGACATAAGTGAGGAAGATATGATCTGGAGATAATATTGTTCCATCATTTAATTCGTTACATAGATCGACTTACTATATTCGTTGGTATTGGTATGACTTCTTATAGAATAAGCTCTATATTGATCATGAAATGATTTCGCGTATCAGAAACTCGAAGGTGTTCGAGATCAATCATTCACTTCCAAGTTTCAAAGACATCTTATAGCAACTTATAAGATACATTAAGATAAGGAAATCTAAGCTTCCATCCTAATAGCTCTCACTAGAGAAGAAGTTTTATGTGCTTTGCATAATTGCATTGTTTCCTACCCCTAGAGACTCTAATCTTAATTAACTCTAGTAATTGCATGTACTAAACACATTCACATTTAACTTAAATAAATGCATATGGGGCCCATTTTATTTAAAATCCAAAAATGTGGGCCTCAAACTCTGTTTTGTTTAGCTTACATTACGCTCACTCGCTCGGAAACGCGTGTGTCTCACGTACATTTAGACTCGAATCAAATCAAGACAACATTGGTCGGAATTTTATTCGGAAAATTCCTACAAATCGGGCAAGAATTATGCAATTTGAGCCACGGGTCGATGCATTGAGCGTGGAAGCAATGTTGACATTCGGGTAACCACTTAACGATCTCTTTGCTAGTGTATTCGGATAAACAAATGGAACATAGAGTATCATTTGACCAAGGGACAAGACTTTTACTATTCTCCCCTAATTCCACCTTCTTGACTTGTTCTATTGGTATAAAAATGATTAGGAGTGCTGGAGTCACTAGCAGAAAGAATGGTATGGATAGGCAAATGCTGAATATCTTTAGGGTTATTAACCATGGGTTTCCTGTCAAAAGAAATGGTCAACTTCAAAATTCAGAGACTTGGGATTTCAATAATGCTTATTAACAAAATTTTCGATATGTTTGTTTGGTTTCAGATGTGAAGTTATGAGGGAAGAAAGAGGGATTCGTACCGGAATCAACGTATGCAAAGCATTTGACTTGGAGGGTGGTATTGTTTATGAAGCCACATAAAGGAGTAAAATCGATACATTTCGTGCAATCCGGTGAGTCCCATTTGAGCCATAGGTCTTGATGGTTGAGGTCAACGGCGGAAGGTGAAGAAACAGGAAGGAGTAATGTCTTGAATACTTGACAAGAAGGTGGCATTGAACCAACGAGCTCTAGAGGGAAGGCGAAAAAGGAAGTCGTGGAATTACCAAGGCAATGGATGGGTTTAAAAGAAGACGATTTGACGTCTTCTTTAGGACAGGTCAAGAAAATGTAGTTGAGAAGGTGAAGAGGAGAGAAAGGAGATTCGGAAGCGTTGAAGCTGAGAAAGCGTCTAGCTAAGCATTTATCGGGGTCATTGAGGCGAATACGCTGCGATTTTATCTCTTGGACGAGAAATGGTCCGGAGTTTGGTAGGTTTAAGGCTGTCTGGTGACCATCGTTGCAATAGAGGTTGAATCCTGGGTAGCCACAGGACGAAGAGTGATTCGGGAATAGCCAGAAAGGGAAAGTAACGTCGAGGCTGTTTCCTCCACATGAAGAACTGTAGCAACGTTTTGGTTCCGAGGCGCTTATGAGAGGTAATAAGAAGAAGAAGAGAAGGACATAGAGGAAGTGTTGTTTTGAGAAAGTCATAATGTGATTGGTTAGGCACTAAGGGAAATGTTGAAAGTACTTATAAATATACTGGATAAGGTCAGATAACAGTAGAGATATATATCTAATTTGGTATAGAATAACTCTTCTTACAAATTGTTCTTTCAACACATTGTAAAGTTGTAAAATTAGAATAAGGGTTACTGTAATGTTTTTATATATCCAAGAGGAAGACCCAATATGCTTACCAGAAATACTTTGTGTGAGTGGGATAACACATTTGTGAAGGATAGATAATCAGAGTAGCTGCTGGGAGATTCTGATGGAAACTACGTCACCGTCTGTTCCTGCTTTCATCGTGTGATACTTCACAAGGATTCCTGCATTTTAGATACAGAGGTGTGTATAAGAATTATAATTATGTTTCTTTTTGTTCTTGAATCTTGATGAAAATGATTGATTATGCAAAATGTGATATGGGAATTTATTATACCTTCGTTTTCTTGCAATCTTGTGTGAACAGCTACTGCGTGAGGTGCGATGACTGCTTTGGGTTGAGAATCATCTGATTGACCAGTCCAAGACTTGAGATGGAGAATACCTATAAAGTTCTTCATTTCATGAGAAGGTGTGTGAACCAGAGGTAAAGATTTTGTGTAATTGAGCTTGAAGTTTACCTGAGGATGAAGATGCTTTAAGGTGTTTGAGATCAAAGATGGCTCCACAAGCTGCCCTTGAATCTTTCTGCAACTTGTGAGATCCGATAAGATTGTATTCCCAGCTTCCATCTTTGTAGCCTTCATTAAGGAACAGTTCAATGTGCCTAGCATCAAGTGTTTGCATTGTTCCTACACAACAAACAAAAAAACACTCTTACTTGCAGAGACTAATAGAACAACATCTTAATGTGCCTAGCATCAAATGTTTTAGCATTGTTTACCATCACAGGTACTGAGATCACAAACAGGGCAACGAACAAGCTGTAAATCTGGAAAAATCATTAAGGCATTGTTACATATTTTCCCATATAGTGCAAAAGTTTCTGAAGATTTCATGAATAAGAATATTGGTCTTACCTGCAATCCATATACCACTTTTGATGTTTCTAATAACACATGAACCAGTGGATTGTAACATCCTTTCAGTGTTTGCTTCCCTTGGAACTTTCAGTGGAGCAATCAAACTCTCAGTCAAGAGCGACATTCGAGAATCGAGAGTAAAGGCACCAATGCGCATCCAATCTACAATACCAATGTCAAAAATGTACCACTTCAATGTCAAACGTCCAGAGAGTAGTAAATCGATTCCGCATATTGTGGCTTTTTCCAATCTAACAAACTAAGAGAACTGACCAATATGCTTTTCCTTCTGGCGGAACAAGTAAGAATGGCTCCCATCTACAGTGTTCGTATCGTTTCTTAGATTCACCATTGTATCGAAATCGGAAAATTGCGATGAATGTTATCTTCCTTACCAAAAGCTGAAGCATAGAGCTTAATCCAGCTGGAAGAAACTGGAAACGGCTCAGGGGCCTGAAGATCACGCAAGCAAGCAAACCTCCAAATAGCTTCCTCCATTACAATGTTGTTGAACCATTTGTTTGTGGCTCCAAGCATCACCAGTGATTTACCATCCAGAAACATTGAAATGTATGTCCATATATCTTGCTCAAACCTGAGATTACACACAGAGAAAACACACTGAGAAGAATACACTCGAGAATCTGTGATATAAACTTAGATCTAAGAAACCAAATTCGAAATTGAAAGAGTTATAGCAATCGGTTTACAAATTTCTACCTCGCTGTATCTGGATTCAACTTTTTTGATGATCCAAAGTGAAAAATATGAAGAAAAAAACTCATATCCCAATTTCCAGAAACTACACAATCACGAACAGAGATCGATATTCAAATTTGAACAACATATAGCTATCGGTTTTCAAAATTCTTCCTCGTTTTATCTGGATTCAACTTTTTCGAATATCCAAAGCGAAAAATATGAACAAAAAATTCAAATCCCAGTTTCCAGAAACTACACAGTGACGATAGAAATATCTATTTCTCACTTGAATCCAATCGATTCAGATATTTTGAATTCCCAGAAAGTTCTAGATCCATCAAATCCAGTAAGATCAAACACCATACACACATTTCAAAATCAAATTTCAGCTAAACCCAAACTCTCACAGATCCAATTTCAATCATAAAATCGAAATCGCATGTAATCTAGAGGAGTGAAGAAAAAAATACCATGAGAAGCTGGAACGGTAAGTATAAGCAGAGCTTCGAGGGGATATACAACCATGGATTCCTCTGAGGATCTTCCCGTTCCTGCGATCGTTGCTCTGAACAATTCTTCTCATCCATCTTCCTTTTTCGTCTCTAGGAAGAGGGCTCCTCTGAACCGATCGTTTCTTTGCTCTACCATTGTCGTCTCCCTCCGGAGCTTTCCTCTTTCCTCTACTATCTGCTCCAACATCGCCAGATCTCAACCTCATTCTCACACTCTCTCTCTCTCTCTTCACTCAGTATCTCACTAGTTTGTTAAGAAAAAATTGATTCGAATTTTTTGTTCTAGCTCTGAATCGCGTCCTAGTGATATATACCCCGCGAAGGAGACGAAGCAAATTCGAAAATTTTGAATTGTCAAATGACGTAAATGCCCTGTAACAAACTTTCTGGGGCTCACTCCTTCAGATCTGAATAGTCAAAATTCAATTTTATATCGGTTCGAGCTTCCAACCCGGTTTAGCATTAATATAAACCGAGAGTATCCTCCGAAGCTATATTTACCCCAGTGTGGTTTTTACTTGTTCATGAAAAAATCAAGATGGCATAGTAAAATCGAGATAATTTCTATAGGATGTTTAGAAACAATGTTATGTAAGAAATTAAAGGCTATCAACAATTGAACACTTTAGAACCTTTAGGATCAATCAAATCAAATCAAATGTAAAGTAATCTTTTGTTGCCTATGAGTTATTTACAAAATTGCATCGCCCGGAGATGTAGCCGGCGGATGTACAATCTAATGAATCAATCGGAAAAAACCGTAAACTTCCAACCGTCGTCGCTACGGTTCAAATTTTCAGACGATTTAAACCGCTGCAAGAATAGACTTGACTTCGGAGAGCTCTAATCAGTTCATGAATTTGCGGCAGTTAGGAGCTCTACAAAGGCAAGGCACTTTGATATCTTCAGATTCATCAACTTCAAAGAGATAATCATACCTGCAGAAATAGGTTTATTATTAACTTGGAGAAGTATATTATTATTCTACGGGAAGAGAGAAAGCGGAAAGTAGAAGTGTTACGTAAGCTCTTCGCCAGCTGAGACATCGGTTTTTGCTATGAGGACGATTCTGTTCTCTTCTCCATCACCCATACTCACTATACGTGCATAGCAATTGGGCATACACTGCACAAGACGTGAACATCGTGTTAGTTCTAGTTACTACTTGGTTTTGGTCTACTGTGTTGATTTGGGAAAGCTTACTGAATGATTGATCAATCGTGCTATGTTTCCAGAATATGTGGCATCAATCACTATCTCTTCGCTTATCTTGAATAGCTGCGTTTTTAAAACGATATGTTGACTATTAGAATATAGAAGCAAGGGACAATGTTGAAAGTAAATAAAAGTAATCGGAACTTACGTAACAATCTTTGCCTTGAGAACGATAGTTTGCCTCTCTCAAATCAGCAACACTTCTCCTAACTTTCACCCCACGATACTCGATGATCTGCACAAGAATTTCAGTTAGTAGTTCCTTCAAGATGCACATCACATTCAATTTCATAATCATAAATCATTAATAATATGGCGTAGACTAAATACCATTTCTCCTTCTTGAATATTCTTCCTTGCAAACAGACCCCATCCATGTATGCCAGATTTACCAAAGCAGACCCGAAGATTTTCCGTCCTCTAAAGAAGATAATATGGCTTTATTAAGATTATAGGATAACAAGATGGAGAAAAGATTAAACTCTTCTTCAATCAACATTTACCTGCAAATGTTTTAGCCGTTCTTTGAATGAGGTAAAATCTGGTGAATCTGCTTCCTGATGTAACAAAGTAAAAGGAAATCAAGATCTTGCTGAGATATTCAGAAAGAAACTGTCCCAAGAAAACAAAACACTGACATAAGTGGAGCTCTGAATGAGAAACTTGCCTTAAAAGAGTTAAGATTCTCGATTTCACCCAAAGAATGACGGCTTGGTCCCTTCAGCCTGTGGTATATCGCCTCCAGATCAATCTTCTGAAACATTAGCAGTAACAACGATTCGATAGTACCAAATATCATTGATATTCCTTTTGCAATTAAGGATGAAAAACTGTCCTATGTCCACAATTATTTAAGATCCCAAGATAGTATACCTTCGTGTTTGATCTAATATAGATACGGCATCTTGCTGCAGAAAGAGAATCAAATTCATGACTCTGTTCGGCTTGGGGTTGGATTCCAGAACCTGGAAGCTTTATCTTCTTGGTCAAGACGAGTCTTGAACCTTTGATGCGCCCATTTTGATTCTGAAGCAAATTTCTAGAGCCAAATACTCCTGCGGGTGTGTGCACAACTACATTACTATTTGGATCTGGCTTCCTACATAGCAGGTTAGATGTTACATGCGATCAGTACGTTCCAATATTACATAACAGATCAACTAATGAATATGCCAGGAAAACAAAAACCTGTGAAAAGAGCAGTAAATTGACTTCCTGGTTCTCTGCACACCATTCTTCTCCAGGCAATGCAACTAATATTTCCACAGAAAACAACGGCGGTTACACAACCCTAAGACAATCATACGCACAACAGAGACTAAGCAGATTAAGGACTAACCTCCATGTTGTAACCTGCCCGTGCCGCACACATAGCATGGAAGTGAGTAGCACACTTGCAGCAATGCACGCAGGAACCATGTATCTGCCTACAAATGGTGCAAACCTAAAAGATATTTTCAGAAAAATATCAGATGTCAAATGATATAGATACACTATGGAAACATTGGTTATACTTTCTACTTCCACCATTTTATTATACCTTAAGAAATGTATTCACTGGTATTCTGAAAAGTCCAACAGCAGGCTCCATATTTTCGTGATTCAAAAACCCAACTTCTGGCCGGAACCAAGCACATGTTACATGAACCCACAAACCCTCAACGTTGCTTGGTTTTAAAGCACCGCCTTCATAAATGGAAGGAAAATTCAGATTCAAAATTCAGAGAAGAAGTATAGAGAAATGGAAAATGAGCTCAGCTTATAGCACATCTGTACTAAATGTGACCTTTTGAATGGACAGTCAAAACTCAAAAATAAGGTATCACTGATGCAAGAAGGGGAAAACATATATTGAGCTAATTCTGTAGTAATACCTTTTACAGGACAAAGACAACACTCTCTCTCGATATCTGGCGTTTCACATGCTCTGCACACCCAGGAGGTGAGGTCTTGAGATTTGCCTACCCCATAGCATTCTTGGTGGACAGCTACTTGACATCTGAAGACATATTCAAAAGTTTAGTTCAAATTAAAAATTTAGAACTCCATGTTTGATTATACAATCGCAGTATAATTCAGTAAAACCAAAATGGCCATAGAGTAGTAACCTGTTACAGATGATCATTTTGTTTTCTTCCCAGTCTTCTACCCATCTACATACAGCACACCTTTCAGTCGTCCACTTTGCATTTACTGGCTCATACTTTTCTGCGCATACAAAATAAGTAGTAAGCAAATCCACCAAGTTTGAACTTCAAAAAAGAAGCCAATGTATAAGAGTTGAGCTGTAAATCTACCTTCCAGCAAAGCGAGCATCCTCTGCTTATCAAACATCTGGGGTTCTAGAGTATGTGCACCAGATCCTGCAATCTGCGGTGACTTGTTGTCAGCATTAAATCTCGCACGGATATTAAAAAAAACGCATGCCAATTTCAGGGGTGTATATAAGGGCCAGCTTTATGAGAGTTTAGTATAAGGGCCGTACCCATTTTTCTAGAGTTAGCATTGTGCCTTTCACTTTTACACTGTACTTCCACTTTTTGGCTCTGCAACCAGTATGCCGTTCCCATTCACTTGGTGGCTGCTTCCTTGCTCCACATGAACCACACTTGCACTCAATTCTGGAAACAATATTCCAAGATAACTGTGTTGGTCTCATCTCTTAAACAAAAAGGAATTGATAACAGACGCCTAGTTTTAAGACAAAATTCATTTCATGGCAGGCAATACCAAAAATATATAAATTGTGTTGTGCAACTATATCCAGTAAAGAAACAAAATTCTGTTTAAATGAGCAAATTGAAATGCACGGCTGATATATCTAACACTTACGCATGATACTTTCGGAAATATGTCCCTTCCATGCCATTGCAGACTACAGTAATCTCATCAGCTAGCTCAGTCTCTGTAATTTTTTCTGTAGACCTGTCTCACAGAGGTTAGGACAGTTTTGATTAAGGAACTACAAACAAAGCAATGCAAATAACAGAAGCAGGAGAAGCCACATACTTCAATACTGAGTTCTGTTCTTCTAATATTCTCGGTGCATGCTCATGCTGCACTCTGCAATCGGGGCAATGGTAATTGCTGTGCTCCAGTTCCTTAAGATGATAACCAAATTAGTCCAATCCTTCGAAAATAGCCTAAAGTACTTTAAAACCAAAAACTGATATCTACAGATGGAAGTGTACCTTAAAGCGCTTGTTTGAAATGTTGTCACACTCAGCATGTACCCATACATCACACCCATCACAACATACCTATTACATCAATCGAGTCAGTCACATAGATGTAATAATTTATCACTTAGGTCAGTATTTCAGCAAAAGTGTTCTCACCCAATCTCCATCGTCTGAAGGGTGCCATAATCTCGTGCAAATGCCACAATAGGGATTGGATTTCCGCGACTGAAACAACAAAGTTGGATTCAATTCCTTTTTACCAAAGAATACCAAAGAGTAAAGAAATTTTCTAAGAACCTTTGTGCAGTGTTTGCATAAAAACTCTTCAGGTTGTGAGCCTCTCGTCATTTTTAAAGATTCTACTGGCATTACTGTACCACAGCCGTCGCAGGTACTTACGTCTACATGACATGACCCCTACACACAAAAAAAAGAATCAGCACAATGTTTTAGAACTATGAAACTGTGCCTCTAACAGTACATACACGCCTATATATGATGCCTTCATGACTCAGAATAGAAAGTATATTGTCAGATGTAGAGGCTTATGAAATTATACAGACTGGCTGAGCTTAAAAGTAAGAACATGTCCTCAACAGATTTGCTATGTCTACTCAAGTCAATTAAAACAGCAAATTTGAAGATCAAACCAAAAAAAAAAATAGAATAGGTGTCAAGAAACGTACCTGACTTATAGAAGCAGGTCCAAGCTCATCAATGGCAGAGGAATCTGGACAGCTGATTTCAACATCTACCAAATCACCCTCAACCCCATTATCTACTAAAACTGCTTCCTCAAGTGCTTTCTTAAATTCACTTTGCTTGTAACTGTACAAGGTTGTCTGATCCTGAAATCTGAAGACACAGAAGACTATGGAACAGAACAAATAGACAATTATAAAAGATTCCAGAAAAAAAGTCTCATCTGCTTACTTTTCCATAAACTCCATAAACGGAAACACCATTCCTTGTCTTACCCATCCATAGTCCTGTAAATAACTAGTAGTTTCAGAGAAATATCGTATAAATAGATGCATCAAACACATAGTGAGCTTAAAAGATTAGTATTTTACCCTCTGGGTTCCATTCTTCGAATACCCAAAAAACATAACACAAAGTGAGCCCGGGACGCTATGCTTCAAGACCGAATTAGGCGCTTCTGAATCCGGATCGATCACCTTAGCCGGCCATGCTGGGAATCTTTTCCCACACTTAGCCCAAACAAGATCGCCGACCGCAAAATCCTCCGGTTTGTACACGCCTTTCTTCGCTAAATCCTCAGAAGTATCAGCAAGATTAAACCCACCAGCAAAAGACTTCTTTCTACCTCTCACGGGAAGAGAAGAATTAGCGTCGTCGGAGGAAGATAACATTGAACTTCTGATATTCGCATCTTTATCACTGTTCCAATCATCAAAATCAACTTCGCTACTTTCTTCATTATCCTTACGTGAAAACACCTTCGAGCCTTTGTTGAAATGCAATTTCGAGCTTCCATTCTTATCATCACCACCTTTGACTTTCTTCTTCGCTAGTTTTATATCTTCGTCATGGCTAGACTCCATTGACTCAACCTTGGGAGGTCTAATTTTCCATGAATCAAGAACGGAATCGTTAAACCTTGAAGGAACAGCTCGAATTCTACCACGAGATGACATATTAGACTGGTTAGAGCCAAGCTGAGATTCTTTACTGGTTAACGAGCTTGCGCTAGTTGTAGGATCTTCGGGTTCTTCTTTACATGGTTGATCAACGATTGCTCTTTGTCTCCTCCGATACACCATAATCTCACCCTTTTTGCTCCCATACTCATTTTCTGAATCAATTTTGCACCGCTTCAGATTCTGACTGTCAAATGTCACAGTCCGTTTCAGAATCATATCGTAACCCTGATTTCAACATAAACCGCCGTCAAGATTCCAATTCCAAAACCCTAATTTCATCAAAACAACAGATTCGCTTCCTCGGTAAACTCCAGAACGGAAAAAAAAACCTCGAAAAAGTATCGATTCCTCTCGCAATTCGGCTCAATACTCTACGAAACCTAATGCGAATCCGTATGTTCAAACCCCGAATTCGAAAACGAAACCGAATTCGTACGTTTCTCTCCGAGGATTAAACGGATATGGTGAAATTCGAAACGATGGAGAGACGAATCAAATCCTTCTCGTGAAAACCGATGAAATTTCCGGTGAGAATCAGTCGTTGTTTCGTTACCGGAGAAGATAAACCCAAAAGCTTCTGATAATCGAACGGCGACGGAGAGAGGAGGAGGAGGAGGAGGAGGAGAAGGATCTGTTTTTGTTTTAAGCGTGTGTTGTGAAGAAGGAAACACAAACCGGCGGTTTATATATTTCCCTATTATTTTACAATTTAATTTCGGTTTAATTCGCATAAGAAATGATAAAAATGAATATTGGAAAATCGGATTATGATGACGTGGCGGTGGAATGGAACAGTGTTTGGCTCCAGGGATTAGGGACGAGGGAAGAGTGCGAAAATTTCAGGCCTAGAGAAGCGCCAAGTTGAAAACTTTTCGTTGGTGAAATCCGACGTGGCGCGTCGAAGTATTAATGATTAAAAAATAAAAACCTTGTTGGGCTTTATTTTAAGTTGAGGTACATATTGGGCCTATATATTTCGTTTCTATAACGGAAACAATAAAATATAATATAATGAATTTCATTACACATTACAAGTTGAGAAATTTTATTTTAAAATTACCACTAACTATATAGTATACCAAAACTCAGAGCATCTCCATCGGAGAAATTTAGTGAGGTTCTTAGGAGAAAAAAGAAGAAAGAGAGTATTTTTGTGGGGTATATTGAAATATAAAATTAATAAAATTTGAGTAAAGAGAGGAGATAGTGGGTGTGTTTAAATATAAAATTAATAAAAGTTAAGTAAAAGGAAGAGATAGTTTCTTATTGAAGAACTTTTGGAGAGTATTTTTGAAAGGAAGATAGAGTGTTTAAATATAAAATTAATAAAAGTTGAGTAAAATGATGAAAGAAAAAGTATAAAGTTGAGTAAAAGGAAGAGAGAGAGTGTGTTTTAATAATTTAATATTTAATAAACTAATTAGAAGTTCTCCAATGGAGATGGTCTCATAATTCATCCATGATACTGATGTATATGAATTATTCATTTTTTACACTTAGCTGATAGAATCACGATGTATAGTCTTAAGTTATATTTCCAAAAACAAACCATTAAACAAGAGAACAAGTGTATGTAGATTTATGTATATGTTATGTTATAGACCATCTTTAACATTTTTTTTTTGCTTGTAGATTACAAACCAAATCACATTTCTCATAATAATAATAGAAAGAATTTGTATTTTTTCCACGAACAAGCAATCTTTTCTTTTTATGTTTCTATCAAAATACAACAACAAAAAACAAACAAACTTTAAAACTCCACTTTACAATTCAAAATGACATACAAAAAGACAAAACCCTTTGAAAGAAACAAAAAAAAAACACCATTTTGGTCTAACAAAAGTCACTCATACTCAATAAATTGAAGGACCATGAAGACTTTTAGCCAAAAAAAAAAAAAAAAAACAATATATATGTACAAGAAACAAAGGATCTTGAATCAAACACTAGTAGAACTTGGATGTGTGTGTGCCTCAAAAGATGGAGGCGTATGAGAAGAAGGTGAACCAATGGAGCCACGAATCCTGAATATTTCAAGAACAACAAAAGCAAGTAATGTCACTCCCAAAACAAATCCATAACCAATTTTCCAACCATCTTCTCCATTATTCGCATATCGAATCCCAAGAACAATATTCACTGCCGCAAAAAACAAAGAGATTCTTCCAATCCAATGATGATACCAATTCCAATATCTCCTCATCTTTGTTTCCTTTTGCGGCCTCGCAAAGAAAGCCAAAACCTGAAAGAAACAATATACAATGAAACGTTATTTTGATTATTAAACTCTAGAGACTACCAAGTTTTGATTCACAAACCTGAAGAATACTAAGGACTAGAAGGAAAATCCCTATGCCTCGATGTGCGGGTATATTCGGTTGGATCTTATTGTAAAGCCGAATACCGAGAATAACAGCGGTTAAACCGAAGATAAAACCCACGAATTGAAAACCAATGTGAAGATAATACCAAAGAGGGTCTTTATGTCTAAGATATCTCGCGAGGATTGCACCTAAAGGAAGCAAGAAACCCCATCCGAGTATCGCCATGATCCCATGTTTCGTCTTCTCCGTAGAAACGGTTGTATCTATAGATGTTTTTACTCCACTTGCTGCAAAAACCAAGAACACACAAGACAGAGTAAAGTATTGCACTTTCCCCTGTTTTTAACTTGTCTACACTATTATGGAAATATAATTGTTAGCTTTACTAAAAACACTATATCTTCTTCCTTGAAAAATAGCAACAATATTTTACAACATTATGTCTTTTTCTTTGAAATGTAGCAACAACATTTTACAGTCAAAACTCTATAAATTAAAATTGTCGGTCCAACTATATTTTTTTAATAAATAGATTTCTTAGTTTATAAAGATATTAATTATACCAAAAAACTAATTTAGGACTTGATAAATTTATTGATTTATCGAGTTATTAATTTATCGAGTTTCTATTGTATAACTAAAATGTACACGCAATTCTTCTATTTATGCGTTTAAGACAACAATGACCATATTTTCCAATCTGATTTGTGTTTAGAAATGACAAAATCTAATAATGTTCATAAATATACCTTTGGAGAAATCGACTATGACTGTAGTTTTATCATCATGCTTACTCAAACGACCTAGCTTCGAAGGATAACTTGTGCTAAACGCAAGAATCACGGCTCTACGAGGAACTTTAACAGCGAATTTGACCTGAAAAGCTAAGTAAATCATTGCTCCATGAAGAGCAACCACCGGAGGAACTTTTTGTAATTGTAATTCTCCTTGATCCGGCACAACTTGGTCTCTCTCCGTTCCTTGAAGATAGTATTGTTGAATTTTAGCATGACCCTTTTTAGAAATCCACCCGATCATCGCACTCGATCCAACCATTCTTCCGTCTTTCGAGAATCCGATTCCGACCCACCCGGTTGTGTATAAGGCCGAGAGTATTATCGTCATTACATTGTCTTTGTTTTCAGAGTACTGCAAAAAAAAAAAAAAAAAAACAGAGTAAATTGTGAAAAGGTTTGACTTTTTGAGTGATGGATGTGTAAAGGAATGGTTTTTATGGTTACCCTTAAGACGAATGTGTTCCAGAGAGGTGTACAAGGCATTGAATCGGAGATGTTGTTGTACGGTGGAGGAAGGAAATCGGATAATCTGTTTCCAAAACAGAGGTTTTGAGAAGGATCAGTGATGACGTCATCTGCAAGTAGAAAAGGTAGATCTTGTCCGATTAAGAGACAAATAATGCAAAATCCAACAAGTGTTCTCATTTTTAGAATCGAAGCAAAGACGAGAAGCTAAGCATGGAGGGGGAAATAATGGAGTTTGCTTGAAGAAGAAGAAGAGTGATTGAGTTTGGTGGTGAAAGTAGTTGAAGAAGGAGATCAATCATAATCATCAAATTGTTTTTTTTTTGTTCGAATTGATTTTTCAGAAAGAGAGAAACTGGAGTTGATGTTTCACTGGTGAAGTATCGGACAATTTATGTCCCCTCTGTCACGAAATCGACACGTGAACCGACAAAATTCGAATGAAAATAATTGCTTTATGACAGTTAAAACAATTGTCAATTGCAAAATGAAATATTTTTTTAAGATATGGAGAATCTGGAGTTTAACTTTGCTTGGTTTGATGAAAAAAGAGATGGGGAAAGAGAGAGAGTGGGGTCGTAAATGGACCAGAGCGGGAAGTGGATCAGTCTTAGTCTGAACCATTACTCATTAGGTATATTTGGTCAGGATGGTGCCACGATCAACATTTTCTTCTTTATTTGGTCTTAAGGCGATATTGGTATAGAACTTAGAATCAAAGTAAACTTTTGTGGTTTATTATTGTGATACAAACCTTTACAGCCTCAATGATTATTAGTTACGTATTTAATTATTGATTGTCTGCATTCGTGTTTATTATGTTCATGTTTCTTTTTCCAAATAAACCAACAATCTGTAGGAGTTTATAGAGAAAAAAACCATTTGTTAATTACTTAATTCTACTCGCAAACGAGAGAAAAAAATAAACCTTTCGTTTGCATCACATGTTTTCGTTTACATTTCACACAAATCACTAGTAGTATTTTATTGATATATGTTATACAAGACGAGTAAGTCAACAAGGGGATGTAGCTCATATGGTAGAGCGCTCGCTTCGCATGCGAGAGGCACGGGGTTCCCGCATCTCCATTCACACTTTTATTATTTTATCACCTTTCTTCTGATTACTCCTTTTCACAACAAGAAAACAAGGCATTTTCCGACGGAACAAGAATAACCGGTATCCGTTGGTAATCCGTCGGAATACCATCGGAAAACAAAATTCCGACGGACAATGAAACTGACGGACTTCCGACGGTTAACATTTCCGACGGAAATGGAACCGACGGATTTCATAAACCGACGGATTTCCGACGGATTTAATATATTTTTTTTTAAAAATTTATTTTATTATTAAATTAACAGAATTATTTATAAAATTTTTTTTTTAAATCAAAATAGAATTAAAATAAAATTTAAATTGTTTTCAAACCAATTTAAAGTTTTACAATAAAATAAAAAACACTTAAAAGTCTATTCCGGTCGATGAGTACGGAAGAACGCGTTCATCTTCTCTTCCATTGCACGATATCGTTCCTCCGCCTCCGCCTTCTCTCTCTGCCGCAGTTCCTCCGCCTCCGCCTTCTCTCTCTCGTACCGCTCCTCCAAAGAGCTAAGCCGTTGGGTCAACTCGGCGTTTTGTGCTACCAAGCTGCTACCACCGTGATAGCGAACCGACGAAACAGATGAAGAACTGTCTTCAGGGAGGCCGTAGACAGGACCTCTGTTCTTAGGAGTAGCCAAAGAAAAAAAAAACAATCAATTCAAAACGTATTAGTAGTAAAAAGTATGTTAAATGTGTTTAAAATTGACACGTTTACTAACCTCGTAAGTGAACTCGTTGATCTTCTCGAATGGAACTTCGGTTGGCGGCGGAGTTCCTTCGACGCTCGGTTGCGATTGGAGGTACTGCTCCTCGAGCCTCTCCACGCTCTCCACGATATCCCGCGCAATGGCATCTTGGATTTCACCAGTCTTCCTGTTGGTGTGGGCATCTCTGATCACATCAAGATGCGAAGGACGCACACCGGTCTTCGCAAACTGTTATCATAGTGAAGGACGGAAAATGTTAGCAATAATTAAAAATTTTGGAACAAAATTAAAAAACTTACCATTTGCTCTACACGTGACGCCTTGCTCGTTGCACCGAGGTTATGGGTCGCCTGTCTCTTCTCCTTCCGGTCGCTCTTCCGGTTACTCGAGTTTTTTCTGAAGGTCTGTTGAGTGTCCTCCCGTTCCCAATGTGCAAGTAGGCCAGCCCATAATACTTCGTTGTCTTTGATAACTTTAGGCACCTTCCCTTTTTTGAACCACCCGTCTTTCCACTCGTTCATCTCCTGCGAGTACTTTCTACTCGCCTTTTCGTCGAATTTACATCGGACCAAAGTGGTCAGCTGCGGGTCCCACGTAAATTCTTGCTGCAAAAAAACAAGACACGAATTACTATTGACAAATGGAATGTAATATAAAAGATAAATTTATAATTGAAAATATAAATACATACCGCAAATTGCCGAAACCATGTGTCCTGGTCTGCCATCGGCATCGAATGATAAGTGAGATACGGCTTAGTTATCAAGCAATTGATCATTGCGTTGATACAACTCGAAATACCGTTCCCCGAAAATTGGAACCTACACGGTATTTATTTCATTTTTTGGTAACAATGATTTTAAAAAGCTAATATAATCCTATAAATTGTAAAAAGTAGTCATTACCAGATCGTGTTAGGTGGTACATCCGGATCAAGGCGAGTCAACCTATCCTGACCGGGTTGCGACACAAACTCCTCGATGCTCATTGCCGTAGGAGCAGAGGCAGATGCACCCATACGAGGAGTGTCGGGGATGTGCGACTGACTAGCAGTCCCACCTCCCCTACTAGAACCACCAGGTCCGCTAGCCTCATGAAATTGGGCATAATCCCTACGGTTTCATAAATTTGAACAAAACTTTTAAATTTTTTACATATTTTAAATTATTATGTCACTTATAAATTTAAAATTTACAATCTTTACTACGGATTTTGGGATTTTGCGATTTTGGGATGTTCGGAATTTGTGATTTTGGGATTTTCAGATTTCAGAATTTATGGAATTTAGGATTTTTGGTAATTTCGTAATTTGCGATTTTGGAATTTAGAATTTACGGTAATTTAGGAATGAATTAACACTCCGAAATAAGGAAGACGAAACACGAATTTTTTTGTAAATGTTATAAATGTGTTTTTAGATATAGTGAATTTTTGATATTTTTCATCTTATATATATATAGATTCATGGATTTATCATTTGTTAAAAAAAATTTTAAAAACATTAAAAAAACATTTAAAATGTTAAAAATTAAGGGACTCCGTCAATGTTGGGAGTTCACTCAACCATTATTGACAATGTTAAGGAATTAGAGAGTTATGAAAACCAAGGCAACATAGATAGAACTTATGAGGTTCACGGCTTTGGATGTTTGATTGGCAGAACATAAATTCTGACGGATTATGTTGCCATCCGAACAGCCAATCCCGTAATTACCAGAAGTACTACCTATGCCGCCTTGATTTTCATAAATCACTAATTACTTAACATTGTCAATAATTTTTGCATACAACACCCAACATTTATCGAGTCCCTTAATTTTATAAAATTGTATTGTATTTAAAAGTTGTTAAATTTTTTATAAATTTAATGGTTTTTTAAAGTTTTTAAAATTTTTTTAAAATTTACTTAAAAATTAAAGTTACATGTTTTTAAAATTTACATATTTTAATATTTTATAAAAGTAAGAGTTGCATGGTTGTAAAAGTTTTTTTTTTTTTTAATTTACATATTTTAAAATTTCATAAAATTAACAGTTGCATGGTTGTAAAAGTTTTTTAAAATTTTTTTAAAGTAATAGTTTATTTATTTTGAGAAAAAAATATTAATCAACAATTTTAACAATTTTTAATTTATATAATTTTGTATATTAATCATATTATAAATCTCAATAAATCCTTAAAAATTACAAACACTTATTAGAAATGAAATTCAATAAATTGGAAATGGTAATTTACTAAAATTAACATAATACCTTAATTTAAATATTATAAATCTATAAATTCTCATAATTTCAAAATTCATCAATTTTTCTAAAATCCCTACATGCATAAAATTCTCTAAATCCCTAATTTCATACAATTTTCAAAATCCCTAAATCTTAAAATCCTAAACATCTCATAATCAAATACGAAATCATGTTAAACAATGGATCTAATTCGAGTTTTACCCATTCCCAATTGAATAACACACAATAACATCCACAAATCCGTTGATAATATGTAAAATCAATAAAAACTTACATGAGGGTATGTGAATTGGAATGGGACGGCGGAAAACGGTGATAAACGGAGGCGAATCGGCGGCAATACGGCGGCACTGCGACGGTGGCGATTTGGGAGAAGTGATGATAATCGGTGGTTGTGTGAACGGAGAAGACGAAATGTGTGATTTTAAAGAACTATATGACGGAATTCCGACGGAATTATGACGGATTATTAAAATCCGTCAGAATTCCGTCATATATTCCCGCTTTTTCGATGCCACCGATGTGTTTAGGCGGGAGGAAATAAGGGTTTCCGTCAGAATTTTTTTTTTTTTTTTTTTTTTTAATGATCCGGTTATAAGAAATAAAAATTAAATATTCCGTCAGAAATCCGTCAAAATTTCCGACGGATTTCTGACGGATATTGGTTTTTTTCAATTTTGAAAAAAATAAAACAAATTTCATTGTCCGTTTAAATGCATTGTTAAATCCTTCAGTATTTCTGTGTGATTTCTAACGGATCATTAAATTTATATAATATCTATTTGGAGATTTTAAAAATCAATAAATCTCTGAATGAGTCGTGGCGGCACTACTCTTGCGAAAAGCATACGCGCCAGGAATACTGCGTTTTTAGTAGTACGTAGTTGTGCTGGCACAACTCTTACGAACATCTCCAAACTTTAGATATTTACATGTTATAAAAGAAGACATTGAATTTAGATTTCAATTGGAAATCAATTTATGAATTGATTGGTTTTTAGCAATTACGAGATTATGTTGAACAATGCATTTAAACGGACAATTAACCATTCCCAAATCACTAACACATAATTTCAATAACAAATTCATAAAAACTAATTAAAATCATCAAAATTATTACACATAACAACATTATCCAGATAAACTCGTACAATGGATAGTCGGAACATATTAAAATCATGGACGGGTCGGATGTTTATTCATCATCTGAGTCTCGGACTGTTTCATATTCGTACCCAGTTTTGCATTCACCTTCCTCATCGATGGTAGATACTTCCGTTGGTTGGTATTCAACAATCATCAAATTAGCCCCGATTATCTGTGTGAGAAATTAATTTAGTAAAGCCTTCCCAGACATATTTACAAACTTATGACATACATTTACCTTAACAATGTTCCGCTCTGTGATGTTAAGGTACCTTGAGTTCCGATTAAAATGGCAAACGGTAATATTCTTTAGGATGACCACCGCACCGACACCAGTCGTGAGTATGTACTCGTCATTCTTGAAGATGTTATGGTGCATGGTTCCCTCGATTTTCCCTGAAGGATCTTTTAAGGTTACTAGCAGATCTCCCTGCTCATTGGAGGTCAAACTAGAGACCATAGCCACAATCTGATAATAAAATATAATAATCTTGTCAGATATATTGGATCTCTAAATGTTAATAAAATTGGTCGAAAACGTAAACCTTTTTGACTTTCACAAATTGTGAATGCAAGGATTGAATTTCTGTAACCTGGGTCCATAATGGTGTGGTCTGATTGTTATAAGAACCTACATGTATGAATTATCATGATAGATTTAGTATTTGTCAGCCACAATCATTATTGTTAAAGTAAAAGGCGTAATTCTGTATATACCTTCCCGGATTATGTAATTGATAGTAGAAGTCCACCGAGGACTACTAAAATCCTGGTCGGCCTGTGGTGCCTCATTAAGGACCTGACGAAAAAAATCTTGTGTTGGGCGTGGTTCAGAATTTTCACCTCTCATCACCTTTGCATCATGAGACCTCTTCCAAAACAGGCCTCGCCTTATGACTTGGCCAGGTCCCGGTATTACGGGCGTTTGGTTCTGGGATTGTTGAGTTGGATGGAGTGAAATTGTCGGTTGAGCATCAGTAACATTTAAGTTATCGTAAGGAGGGCTTGAAGGAACAAGAGGTATGTTTCGAGGGTTTTGACCGGGGGCTCGGTTTTGCATATAGTAATTCCACAAATCTCTGTTTGCCATAACGCAATAGAAGTTTCTTGTGTTATGATTTTTTGTTGAAATTTGTTTATGAAGGAATGACAAAAAGTGAAAACTTAAGTAGAACGGAAATCCATCGGATTTCCGTCGGATAACTCTCAAAACACTATGACATAACACCCCACCAATCACATCGGCCACTGCACTTGAATTATTAACCACTCACAATTTGCCGACATCAGAAACTGTTGGCAATCCGTCGAAAATCCGCTACATAGTTATGACGACTTAGGTCCGTCGGAAATCCGACTGTCTAGCTGACCAATCAAACTTTGCCGACATCGTCTAGTCGGAAATCCATCAGTAAAGCTGACCAATCAAACTTTGCCGACATCGTGTAGTAGGACGGAATACAGACAGAATACCGACTGATTATACATATAACTTCTACTATAAATACACCTGATGGAGTGTATATGTTCTACACCTCTCAATAATACCAAAAATGTCTTCTACCTCTCCTAATGAAGACGAAAAAACAACATCTGAGGCTAATTTTTTTTATATTCCAAAATACTCGTGGGAAACCCCTGGTTATTGCGACGAATTCACTCAAGCGATTCCCACTTACTCGTGGGAATATGATACGTGCTCACCAATCCATACAGAAGATTCCACATCAACAATAGTGGCTGACAGCCAGTGCTCGCCAAACATCCACCACATTTACGATAGGCAGCCACAATGTCCTGACCATAAGCGGGTGATCGAAGCCCAACAACCATGTCAATTGATGGAAAAGTCAGATACTTACGGTGCAAGTGGTTCAAAAGTATGTAACGATCAGTTCTATGGTTATGAATTCGCCCAAAGCCCAGAAAAGCCAAACTTAAATTTAGATGTTGATGCAATCAAAAGTGAATTGTGCCACGGATTTATAGATTCTGCACAAAAGGATCATTACTATGATTTCGAATTCGCCCAAAGCCCAGAGAAGCCAAACATAAATGTAGATGTTGATGCAATCAAAAGCGAATTGTGCGACAGATTTGTAGATTCTCCAGAAAAGAAAAACAAGGGAAAGAACATCACTAAATGGTTCTAACAAATGGTAAGTTCGGGGTAGAAACCGACATATGATTGTAAAATGAGAAGTTTATTATGTACTTGTACAATAATCGTTGTGTGTTAAAAATTTCCAAGTCTCTACTGTACCTGTTTAAGAATGTGTTTTAAATTTTATGTTTCATTAAATGTAATGTTTTATTGGAGCTGCAATACCAATATTTATCGTTAATTAGTCATCGAACATGACTATATATATAGTATTAAATAATATGATATACATGATTTGTCAACAGATGAAATGCTTAAGCAACCTTTATTTGTTTTTTATTTGTCTGTTGTAATACTCAGAGTGTCTTCGACAATCGGTTTTAATGGAATGGAATGCAAAATATTATATGGAACACACAATTCTGAGAGAACAATATGAATAAGCATATATTTATTCACACATTATTAATCTGAATCTCCGGAGAAACCTTCACTAGGGATGGAGTCTGAATCGTCCTCAAATTCTCCACATATTTCCTCTTCGTCCGAATGCACTAGATCATCCCCGACATGTGTGACATCAATGACAAGGTCAATGTTATCCTTCTCCTCAACAGGTGACATTTGTACACTTCTCGATGGTTGTAGAGCATCATGTTCTGGAACTCCATAGATTTTTCCTCTCGGGTTTATTGGAGTTACTGTGATCCACGAATCTGTACGGTAGGTAACTCGAGGATATGGAATGTAGCAAATCTAATAATAATTTGTGGTTATTGTTAATATACATGAACAAGAAACCTTAACTATGAGTAAGTAGGTAAACATATTAGTGTATTGATACCTGGTCTGCTTGAGATGCAAGGATAAATGGATCGTAATACTGTAGTTTTCGGCTTGAATTTATCGAAATAACACCAAGAGGGTCAACTCGAACCCCTCGACCATTGGATGGGTCATACCAATCGCACAGAAACACAATGCACCTCAAGTCCAACATTCCTGGATAGTGGATTTCCAATATTTCTTTTAAAATCCCATAGTACATGGTATCACCGGATTGCGCCGAAATACCATAGTCCGAAGTTGACATTTGACGTCCTTCCTCACGGATCCTGAACGAATATCCCCTAGTGCAAAACTTGCGATATGAAGTTGCGGTGCTACGTAAACCATGACAAAACTCCACTAACCATGTGGGGATCTCATGACCACTTGCTAAACTGTCGGAAACCTAAAAATGGTATAAGTAATATATAAGTAACATATCCACGTGAAAACCTTGAAAAGTCAGAGGAAGTAATTATATTAAACTTACATAACATTTCAACCACCTCGGAAATTCTTCATCTTTCAAGACAGCAAGTTCGGCATCTGTCTTATCAGAATGGTAACCATGTGCTAGAAACATGTACATCCTGTAACGTAACAGTTGTTAGTATAGGAAGGCAAATATATAATTCCATAAATTTTGTATAATAACTGATATACCTTTCGTAAACCAAAATTTCGTCACAGTTTCTCAGGATATAGGTATGCAAATGTGTGACCTCTTGTGGTGATAGTTTGCGTTTCTTTCCTTTTCCACTTGCTCGACCAACTTGGGCAAACAACTCAGGAACAACCACGGCATAGACTGCTTTCTCACCTCTATCATCATGTCGGGCAGGACGTCTTGCCTTAGTACGAACATCCGATGGAAAGTAATATTCGGCAAAGTGTGAGATTTCATCATTTAGGCTCTGTGCAACAATAGAGCCCTCAACCTTGCTCAATTTTTTTACCTTTTTCTTCAGATGGAACATGTAACGCTCGAACGGATACATCCATCGGTATTGAACAGGGCCTCCTAAGGCTGCTTCTCGTGGGAAGTGAATAGGAAGATGTTCCATAACGTCAAAAAAAGACGGCGGAAATATCTTCTCAAGATTACAAAGGAGAACCGGGATATTGGCCTCTAAGTTATGTATCCCGTGGACGGTAAGCGTTCTTGAACATAAATCTCGGAAGAATGCACCAACTCCTATAAACAAAAAGTAAAGAAGTTAGTACATATATAGCAATATATTATGGTAGCAAGAAACTAATGGGAGTAAGAAATATACCTCCAATTGCTTGGTGGATTGGTTCTGGAAAAAGATATGCAAATACAAATAGAAGAAGACGCTGCATCACGACATGACAATCATGACTCTTCATTCTTATAAACTTCTCTTCCGTCGAATCCACGCAATTACTTAGATTAGATGCGTAGCCGTCTGGAAATTTTACAAATTTTTTGAACCATTCAAAAAATACTTCTTTCTGCCCAGCGTCTAACAGGTACGCAGGCATCGGTAATCTACCATTATAAACATGAAGAGATTCCCTTGAACAAACCAATGGCAAGTCTAATCTAGACTTCCAGTTGTCTTTTGTCTTCCCCGGAACGTTTAAGATGGTGTTCATGATGTTGTCAAAGAAATTCTTTTCAACATGCATGACATCTACATTATGCCGTAGTAGATGGTCTTTCCAGTATGGCAAATCCCAAAAAATACTCTTTTTGTGCCAATTGTGATATTCCCCACAACCGTCAACGGGGTGATGGCCATTACCCCCACATTCAGGAGTTTGCTCTGCACCAAAATCTCGTAACTGTTCCAATATGGTTCGACCATCTATCTCAGGAGGTGGACCATGAAACACTTGTATATTCTTCCCGAAATGTCTTCTAGACCGACGATATGGATGATTTGTTGGTAAAAAACACCTATGGCAATCAAACCATGAAGTCTTCCTTTCGTGCTGCAATTGGAATGCTGAAGTATTGTCTTGGCAATAAAGAAATGCCAATCTTCCATGCGTTGTCCATCCAGATAACTTACCGTATGTCGGAAAATCGCTTATGGTCCACATAAGAACCGCACGCATCTTGAAATTTTGGTGGATTGAAACATCAAATGCCTCGACACCATGCTCCCACAATATCTGCAACTCATAGATCAATGGTTGGAGGAATATATCGAGTGACCATCTTGGATGATCTGGCCCGGGAACTAGAATTGAGAGAAAGAGGAACTCTCGCCGCATGCACATAGAAGGAGGCAAATTGTAAGGTGTTACGATGACCGGCCACAGTGAATATTTTCTTCCATGCTTTCCAAATGGGTTGAAACCATCGGTTGATAAGCCGAGGTATACATTCCGTCGTTCATATGCAAAATCTGGATATACGGATTGGAAGTGTTTCCACGCTTCCGCGTTAGAAGGATGCGTGATATCTCCATCTTGACTATGCTCTGCATGCCATCTCATAGCCTTACTGTGCGGTCTGATTCGTACAGCCTCTTCAACCTCTCCGTTAAGGGTAAATACCACATCCGTTTGAATGGAATCTTCGCCCTGCCACTTGCGTCCTGGAACCGTGGTTTGTGGCAAAATTTACATTTATTTCGGTTCTCGTCTTCTCTCCAATATATCATACAGTTGTCGATGAACACATCTATAACCTGGTAGGGCAAACCAAGACCGGCAATAAGTTTTTGGATCTCGTAGTATGATCCGGGGGCCAGATTATCTTCGGGCAAAATATCTTTCACGAACTCGGCGAATGCATCAACACATTCTTCGGACAAATTATAATCAGTCTTCAAGTTCATCATCCTACTAGCAGAAGGTAGCGGTGAATGACCATCCCTACAACCGCTGTATAGTGGTTGCTTTGATGCGTCTAACATATCGAAAAACCTTCGAGATTCTAAATTAGGTTCTTCAACCCTATCACCCTCATTATACCCACCCGACTCCAAATTCTCTCTAAACACATCGTTAACCATCGCAACCGTACTTACCCCAACATCTACTTCCCCTGTATGTTCCCCTACGCTAGACGGAAAATAAGGTTCATTGCTACTGGTACTACCATAATCATAATTCATTTCTCCATGTAAATACCAAACCTTATATCTCGCCCTAAATCCATATCTATATAAGTGGTTCCAAACAGTAGGAACCGCAACACTAATTCTATTACAGCAATTAGAACAAGGACATTTGATATCCTGACCTTTGTTGCCCGCCTCTTGATTTGTAGGTAACTGCATGAACTCGCAAATACCTTGAGTGTATTCAGTCGTTAATAAGTTCGACCCCTCTTCCATCATTGGCCCGTCCATCCATGATCGAAAATATGAAGAACTAATCTCTTAAAAATTTTTTTTGTTTTCCAAATGTTGTTATGAACGTCCGCAGAAATGTGAAAACTTATGTAGAATGGAAATCCGTCAGAAATCCATCGGAAAACCGTCAAAACCTCCGACATATCAACACGTCAATCCCATCGGCCAACCCAGACGATATTTTAACCACAAAAAGTTTGCCGACATCGGACCCCGTCACAATTCCGTCGGGTAGACAAAAATATCTGATTTCTGTCGGTTTTCCGTCGGAATTTTGTCGGAAAAGCACGACGGATTTCCGACGACGGTAATCCGTCGGTAAATATTGACGGATTTCCGACGGCATACTGATGGCAATCCAGGTCGTCGGAATTCCGTCGGAATATTCCGACGGATTAATTTTTTTTACGGAACACCGACGGTTTTCCGACGGACACAATTTCCGTCGGAAAACCGACTGTTTTCTTGTAGTGTTTCTCTCGTTTTCCGGTGGATTGAAAATGAGAGGAAAAACACTTGCAAGCTCTTTTGTTTTTTTTTTTACTTGTATGTTTCTTTTCGACTTCCCATTGCCCTGGCTCTTTGAGCCTTCTTTCTTTCGTTCATGATCTTTAATTCTTTTTTGCACGATTCACGAATTAAAAAAACGGGTTCTTGATATGTTTAGATATTTGAATTGATGGATTTAAAAATGTAGGTTATGGAGCTATTCCCTCTCAAGAAAAGCTTCTCTCTTCTTTCTCTCTCTAGAACTCTCTCAAGAAAGAAGGAAGAACACCAAAATTCCGTTGATTAGCCCGGCGTTTGGCTTTTGCCAACGTCGAGGCTTGTATATACGGATATATGTATTCGGCTTAGTCCGATCCTCGCTTCGGCTTGTCCGACTTCCTCTTCCGTTTATCGGATTACTTTTTTCGGCTTGTCCGATTTCATTTTTCCGGCTAGTTCGGATTAAATTAGTTTTCGTTTTAGTTTGTCTTTTCATTGTATCATTCTCTCTTCCTTTCGCTTGATAAATATAAATCCTTTTGGCTCTGGTTTCATTTCTCTTTTCCGTTATGGGCAAAACCTTAAAGGGCGTAAATCTTTACTGGCCTTGATGGCTTAAATAGAGTAAAGTGTTTCGTTTAGACCGGAATCGACGGATTGTCGAACGGCCGGCATTTGATTCGAAATTTCCCTTATTTTACATTAACGGCAAAGGAATATGTTTAACTGTGCTGCCTTAGGTTGATCATGAAAGGAAGGCTTGGGTACAATAATTTTGGGTCAATTACTTGCAGCTTCAGAGCAGGATATGGTGCTTAAAGATCATAATCGGCGGTGGACTATCAAGTTCTGATACTTCCTCTCCATCGTTGAAGAACACATCTGAAGTTTCCAGTGATTGTTCCTTGGCCACGTAGCATAGAAACTAGGACAAGATTTCAACACGTGTTTATCTTGTTTCATTATTAAAAAGTTGATGTTTATCTTGTAATATTTGGGCCTATATTGTACCACACTCTTAAGCCTTTTGGCTTTTAATGAGAATGTTTGCCTGAAAAAAAAATATATGTAGGTTATGATTGCATTTGAGTATAAAGAGTTGTTGGTGAATATTTTTTTGCAAAAGGGTAAATATCATTAAAATGAAGGGTAGATTTTACAAAAAGTGAAATCTAAAAGCACCATCACCATGCCAAAAAAATAAAAAAAAACAAGGTGATGATGATTTACAATGGTTAAGAGGAGCCACTAGGCTATCTCAACCAAAGAGACATAAGGTTACGGAAATGCTTTATATACCGTCTCACAGAGATTGAGTTCTTGACTTATAGATGCCTTTGTACACGATATGAGCTGGGACAGAGATAAGGTTGTAAAGCAACTTGGGATACGGAATCAAAACTCATCTATCATGTATGTAAATATTTGAAAAAATGTCGAGTGTGTAACGATCTTTCAACTACTATTTCAATCATTTATCTATATTGTTATTATACTTTGCATTATGTACAACAATGAAACTCTTGACGACTTGATGATCGATCATAGGAATCCCCCAACTTTTAGTTCTACGGCCAAACTAGTCCCCAATTCAACATTCATTTTTCGGTAAAAAATCAATTTTATGTAGTCATTGCAACCTTACTCCATAAATTCATCTATAAATTTTTTAATTATGCCATCGCTAATTATATTACCCTCACATTTTCACTTCCTCATTTCTTCACTCTTTTTCACCTATATGACTAGATAAAAATTGATTTTAAAAATGAATGTTAAGTGATTTAGCTTATTTATACTAAAGTTTTTTTTAATGTTGAGATTTATGTATGACTTGCTTTATATTTTTACATATATATATATATTCAAAAACTCAAACAAAACACATACAATTCAGCACCACATGTCTATGTCTTCTTACTTTTTTTGTTTGTCAACAAATGTCTTCTTACTCAAAGTCAAAAACTTAAACAAAACACATACAATTCAACACCACATATCTACATAGACTAAACCCCAAAAAAAGAAAAAAAAGAGAGAATTCAAACACGTACCGGTGGTAGTCGAATTCCATAATGTTATCCATTGCACTTCTACTAAAATCGTCAACGAACTCTTGGCTTGTCATCCGAGCCGAAAATCCGCGATTCACGAAGAAATCGGTTAGGGATCTAAGTCCAATGTGGTCATTCATGAGCTCGCCGTCCTGAACAAGATACTCATGGTCATTGTAGTAGAGCCATTGCAAGTAGCAGTAGAAAGCTGTGATTTTGGTAAAAAGTGGTTAGTTGCCGACTAAGGGCAATCATCCAACAAATTTTAAGACGGCCTTAATGAACAACGGGATCGAAGAGAAACTCATAATCCAACAGAGGATTCAGATCACTTGTTTTGGGACAAACCCTAACTGTCTGGAGAAAGAAAACGCAGAAAGGAAAAAGAAGAAGTCTGGTTTTAAAAAACGGCAACGTTTAGAAACCTTAAAGAATATTATGAGCTTAATATTTCCCCTAAAACATCAAAAACACAAGTGATGGATGGCGTTACCGGAAAATAGGTGAAAAAGAGTGAAGAAATGAGGAAGTGAAAAAGTGAGGGTAACATAATTAGAGATGAGATAATTAAAAACTTCATAGCCTAATTTAAACGATGACACTAATTTTGAAAGTTTTAAGTGTAATTTTATATATGAAGCCAAACCCAATGATTTTTCTACACGGGGACACCAATTTTGAAGCCAAAACGGCAGAGAAATGTCTCCATTAATTATTATTGTCCCCACAGTAGCCGAACCATTTCAGAGACGTTTCCGAGCCGTCCCCAAACTGAGTACGTCACCGGTACGAGTACGTCACCCCAAATGGCATCCCTGTGCAACATAGGTACAAACGTATCAAGTGCATCACTACACCAAATTCGCCGACTACACTTTTTTTGAGGAATACCTAGCAAAGTGTATAGATGATAATCCGATAACCGTAATTTTCCCAGTGGCGAAAGGCAGCGATTTTCTCAACAACGACAGAATAAGTTTTCTTTTTCTAATGTGGATAATTATTCCAACGGTTGTGATATTTTATTGTGATTACTTTTGTGTGTTTTGTTTTTTTTTTTATAGCAAATCTACTATCTTAATCTGAATTTGAGAATTGCTAATAACCACGCAACGCTTGCGGTTAGTACTGGAATAGACGAAAACAATATCTTTTGCATCCTAGTGCATGAGTCTTATGGACGGGAGAGGGGTTACGACGGGTTTTTGAGGATTGAGAGTTATGTCATACTCACCTTCGTAGTGATGGAGGGCCAAATTTCAGTCTCGAATAGGGTTTATTATATTGCTTTGTGTGTTTATTTTTCTGAATTTGTCTCCCAAACTATAGGGTTTTATTCCAAAGCTATATTTCTTGTGTTTCTTTTCTCCCGACAACAATTACGTTCGTCCGCCGACAGAAAAAAAGATAACAAAAAAATAGGGTTCTTCCCAAATGAATAATCTTCGTCATCAGCATATCCTCGATCTCGTTCTTCATCAAGGCCGTCTCAGAATTTGTTGGATGATTGCCCTTAGTCAGCAACTATCGGCTCTTTATCGATGTCACGGACTTCTACCGCTTGCTACTACTTTCTCCCTTGAAAAGGCCTTGCAATGGCTCTACTACAATAACCATGAGTATCTTGATCAGGACAGCGGGCTCATGGACGGCCACATTGGACTTAGATCCTAGAAGATTTCTTTGTGAATCGTGGATTTTCGTCTCGGTTGGCAAAGCAAGAGTTCTTTGACGATTTTAGTGCGCGTGCTATGGATAACATTATGGAATTCGACTACCTAATTGAGAGCTCCAACTATGAGTTTTTGAAATTTGTCATAGTTGAATTTATTCCGAAACAAAATGTTAACTCGAATGAAACAAAAAAAGAACTGTACTCGTCCCCAAATTGTACTCGTCCCCGGTACAAGTACGTCACTCCAAATGGCGTCCTTGTGCAACATAGGTACAAACGTATCAAGTGTATCACTACACCAAATTCGCCGACCGCACTTTTTTTTTAGGAATACCTAGCAGAGTGTATAGGTGATAGTACGATAACTGTAATTTTTCCAGTGGCGGAAGGCAACGATTTTCTCAACAACGACAAAGTAAGTTTTCTTTTTCTAATGTGGATAATTATTCCAACGGTTGTGATATTTTATTGTGATTACTTTTGTGTTGTTTTGTTTTTTTTAATAGCAAATCTACTATCTTAATCCGAACTTGAGGATCGCTAATAACCACGCAACGCTTGCGGTTAGTACTGGAACAGACGAAAACAACATCTTTTACATCCTAGTGCAGGAGTCTTATGGACGGGAGAGGAGTTACGACGGGTTTTTGAGGATTGAGAGTTATGTCATACTCACCTTCGTGGTGATGGAGGGGCCAAATTTCAGTATCGAATAGGGTTTCCCAAACTATAGGGTTTATTATTGCTTTGTGTGTTTGTTTTCGAACCTCTCTGATTTAAATTGTCCAAACTCATGTAGACTTTATTTCAAAATTCACTTTTAATTTGAAAACAACTATGGAAAAATTCAAATGATATGAAGCCAAAAGCTATAGACATTGATTGCATTGGCAAAGGTAGTGATAGGTACATAAATGAATCGAACATAACAGAAACCTTTTTGCAAATAGGAAAAACTAATTGAGACTTTGTATTGGCCATTCAACCAGAAATATGATACAAACGTCTTAGTGATAGAAAATACTAGGAGGGTCTTTTCTTAGCAAATACTAAGCCTGAACAAATCATTACGATTTCGCCACTAATTATGCATTATTTCCCGACCAAAAAAAAATAATAATTATGCATTATTTGTCTATTCCATAATGGCCCACAACACTTAATAAGTCTGAGGCCCAAGTTCTGTGTATAAGAGACGAGAAGATTGCTTATCACGTTATCCTCTTCTTTCCCAAAGCCCTAAATCTGAAAAAAATCTCAAGCGACCGTGATTTGCCTCTTTCTCCATGAACATCGGGAGCTATAGCAACTTTTCGGATATGGACATCGACATCGACATCAGTGTAATTCTCCTTCTAGAATTTTTGATTCGCTGTTTCGTAGTAGAATTTTTGATTAGATCTTTGATGGTATCTTAGGGGTTGGCGAAAGAAAACGATGATGAGGCTAGTATGATTGCTGTGAAGATCCTCAGAGACGATGTATTAAGCCGGTAAATTGATGCTCTCGTTTTTTTATTTTGGGGAGCTCATATCAATAAGATGTGTTGTTAATTGTGTTGCATTTCAGTTACCCTAGGATAAATTAAGGTTGAGGGACACGGCGAATACTTTCGTGCAGAGGATGTCAGGATGTTATTGATATCGTACTTCAGTGTTTGTGGAGTCATGTACGATGTTGTGATTCCCACAAACCCTCAAAGCGGTCGTTCCGAGAGAAGTGGTTTCATATATTTCTTTAACGAAGGCGATAAACAAAAGGCCTTGACACTTACTCTCGTAGAGAATGTTAGTGGAAGTAACGTGGGGTTTCCATTTACTCGTAGAGAATGGTTGGGAGGATGGAATGTAGTTGTTACGGCTGTACCGAATCTATCCTGTCAATATAGCCCTGATCAGGTGGCTGCTGCTCACGCACGCGAGCACTCCCCGTAAATAAATTGTTATTAATTTCCTTGTTATCTTTTTTTTTTTTTTTTTCCAGTTATCTTTAGGTTTGTTCATTTATATGATACGCATTTGATCTATTACTGCAGTCAGTCTTTCTTCCTCGTTTCGGGATATCCCTCTTGGTTTCCTGTGGAGGTCGTCAGGAGTGCATTGTTTAGAGTTTTCAGGTCATGTGGAGAGATCATATATGTGAATATCCGGGAAGACAAACCTGGTGTTCTCAATAGGTTCTGTTTCTTCCTCCAGAGTTTGCTTTTGTTAACTTTTTTTTACTCCCGTGAAAACTAAAAAACTCGTTTTGACAGTTGCTGTTTTGACAGTTGCGGTTCTATTTGTAAAGAAACCTCTTTTGATAGTGCTTAGCACTAGCCCAATACCGTACAACCCCGAGAAACCCGAAATAGACAACAAATCCTCTGAGTATGATGAAGAAATATGGAAGGACTTTTAGAGAATACTTAAAAGACTCTTAGAGAAATTTAGAGAACTTATGAATTGGAACACTCTTACTTGAACTTTATTTTTTATTCTCTTGTTCAACTTTGTTTATGTTCTTGTTGTTATAAATGAAAATGGGTGAGGAGGTATTTTTGATCTCTCCCTAAATCTCTAGATTATTCTACTAACTTTCTTACTTACTAAATATTTTACAAGTCTCTAGATTATTCTACAATATTATCTTCAAGAATTCTCTAGAAACACTTAAGGAGGTGATAACCTTCTTAAGTATCTCTTGAAAATTCTAGAACTCAGGCTTAATTTTGGGCTTTGTCCAAATATCATATTTGGATCATGGACCCATAATTAAGCATAACCCAAAATCAAATTTAACTTCAATACTATTTGTCTATGGGGAGGAGACGCAAAACAGAAGGCTGCCCAACTTGATGGAACTGACATGGGAGGATGGAATGTAGTTGTTACTACTGGACCGACAAGACCAGCAGCTCGTCTTGGTCCTGAGGATAGACTCACTATTGGCTGGGATGGTCCACCTGGTAAGCAGACTTGATTCTTGATCCTTGATTACAACCTGTCATTAATCAAACTCCCCTTGGTTTGTTTTAGGTCATCGCTGGTGGGAATACAAGCCCATGCCGTAGAAGGCACTCTCTCTCGGTAGCTCTTTGGTGTGCTATTCTCTTTTGTTCTCGACGGTAAAGTATGCTTGAATATGTATGACGTTTGTTTGTCTGGATGCGCAATAATCACTGTTTACTAGTTGGTATCCTCTAAGAAATTTATGAAATTTTATATTTGTTCAATTAAAAGTTACAGTCAAACTTTATGTTATTGTGATGTCGCAAATTCAATATCTTCACATTAACCTCGTTTTTTATTCACCTCTAACAATGAGTTTTTGAAATTTGTCATAGTTGAATTTATTCCGAAACAAAATGTTAACTGGAACACTCATGAAACCAAAAAAGGAGACGAACACAAAGAAAAACGTTTAAGAGCTATAGACATTGATTGCATTGGCAAACGTAGTGATAGATACATGAGAATGGATCGAACATAACAGAAACCTTTTTGGAAATAGGACAAACTAATGTAGACTTTGTATTGGCCACTGAACCAGAAATATGATACAAACGTCTTAGTGATAGAAAATACTAGGAGGGTCTTTTCTTAGCAAATACTAAGCCTAAACAAATCATTACGATTTCGCCAATATTCAACATCCACTTCTTCATCAGAATGGACGGCCATCTGCATCTTTTGCCTCCACATAAGGCTTGTTCTTTACACGAATTACATCATCGTGGAGTCCATCCAGCAAGAATGCTAGAAGTTCATGCAACAAAACCAAGAAACGTTAACACATGAATAATATATCCCAATATGCGATCTTTAGTGCGGAAAGACAGAAAGAAACGTTAGAAAGGGTCACTTAATTCTATAAACTGAAGTGTTTTCACTGACCTGCGGATCATGCTGATCAAAGCCACTAAACTGAGGAGCAAATCGACCAAATTTTGCTTTAAATGTCCTTGGGGCCATAGTTGGTGCACCTGGAGCCCAGAAACTCTGTGGCTAACTATATTTTCAAATTAAACGAAATTATTAGTCTCCAAGTATAGATCTCTGAGGAGCTTGGGATTTTTGTGTTGATAATTCAATGGACTACTAACTAAAATTTAAACGGACTAATAATATTTTGACAATTTAACGGACTATTAATCTTTTGATAATTCAATGGACTAATAGTAATTTATAATGAGTTTATCCGCGCGAAGATTATCGTAATGTAGTACAGAATAAAAGATAAATAAATAGATTGGAGTGGTTAAATGTAATCATTATTATTGCATATACGAAGAGAATCGATCGTATCATAGCCACTGCATTATTTGTCCATTCAACATGTTAAGTCTGAGGCCCAAACTTGATTCGAGGCCCAAGTTCTGTTTAAGAGACGAGAAGATTGCTTATCACGTTATCCTCTTTCTTTCCCAAATCCCTAAATCTAAAAAAAAATCTGAAGCGACCGTGATTTGCCTCTTTCTCCATGAACATCGGGAGCTATAGCAACAATTCGGACATCGACATCAGTGTAATCTCTTCTTTTAGAAATTTTTGATTCGCTGTTTCGTAGTAGAATTTTTGATTAGATCTTTGATGGTATCTTAGGGGTTGACGAAAGACAACGCTGATGAGGCTAGAATGATTGCTATGAGGATTCTCAGAGACGATAGATTAAGCCGGTAAATTGATGCTCTCGTTTTTTATCTTGGGGAGCTCATATCAATAAGATGTGTTGTTAATTGTGTTGCACACTATTATTATTTCAGTTACCCTAGGGTAGAGGTTAAGGGACACGGCGAAAAATTTCGTGCACAGGAGGTGAGGATGGCATTGATGGCACACTTCAGTGTTTTTGGATTCATGGACGATGTTGTGATTCCCACAAACCCTCAAAGCGGTCGTTCCGAGAGAAGTGGTTTCATATATTTCTTTCACGAAGGCGATAAACAGAAGGCCTTGACACTTAATGGAAGTGTCATGGGAATTCCATTTCCTAGTAGAGAATGGTTGGGAGGATGGACTGTCGTTGTTAAGGATGTACCGAATCTATCCTGTGAGTATAGCCCTGATCAGGTGGCTGCTGCTCACGCACGCGAGCACTCCCGTCAGTCTTCCTTTCTCGTTTCGGGATATCCGTCTTGGCTTCCTTTGGAGGTCGTCAGGAGTGCATTGTTTAGAGTTTTTAGGTCATGTGGAGAGATTATATATGTGAATATCCGGGAAGACAAACCTGGTGTTCTCCATAGGTTCTGTTTCTTCCTTCCTCCAGAGTTTGCTTTTGTTGTGATTTTTTTTTTATGAAAACTAAAAAACTCGTTTTGACAGTTGCGGTTCTATTCGTCTATGGGGAGAAGACGGAAAACAGAAGGCTGCCCAACTTGATGGAACTGACATGGGAGGATGGAATGTAGTTGTTACGACTGGACCGACCAGAGCAGCTCGTCGTGATCGTGTGGATACACTCCCGACTGGCTGGGATGGTCCACCTGGTACGCAGACTTGATTCTTGATCCTTGATTACAATGTAAAACAACCTGTCATTAATCAAAATCCCTTGGTTTCTTTTAGGTCTTCGCTGGTGGGAATACAAGCCCATGCCGTAGAAGGCTCTTTCTTTGGTTGTGCCATTCTGTTTATTCTCGACGGCTTGAATATGTCTCTCTCTCTCGGAACCTCTTTCTTTGGTGTGCTACTCTGTTTATTCTCTGTGCTAGTACTCTCTTCAATATGTATCATGTTTGTTTGTCTGGATACTTGCTCAGTAATCACTGTTATCTACTCAACTGTTTACTAGTTTTTGTTAGGTTTTTCTAGAATGCATCATCCCAATAAAATAAAAACTTTTTTTTTAGTTTGCATCCTTTATATTTGTTCTATTAAAAGTTGCAGTCAAACTTTATGATATTGTGATGTCGCAAATTCAATTTTGAAATTTGTCATGTAGTTGAATTTATTCCGAAACAAAATGTTAACTCGAATGAAACCAAAACAAAAGGAGAAAAACGTATTATCCTAAAGAAACAATAAAAGAATTTTAAGACTGTGAAAGAAGAAGTCTCTACTTAGACCAAGCAACTGCTTCAATATCCGTTTGAGCACTTCTATACAATTCAAGCCTCTTGGCGATCGAAGTCCTTCTCTGTTGAACCGCAGGATCCTCGTCCAACAATTTCGACAATTTGCTCATCTAATTTAACAACACCAAACTCAAAATTTACATTCTTAATCATCACATAATTACAATCATATATTAGTTAAGTTATTATTACTGTACCTCTTTCTGGCCAAGCTCAGTGAAGAAGATATCAAGAAGGCTTCGTTTCGCTTCACGGACTTGACAGTAAACGATTGATTTCGGAATGGAGTTTCTCAACCCGGCACAGACCATGTTCACGTAAGACAACACATTGGAACCGATTCTTCGAAGATAAGCATCGTTGTATCTATCGAAAATCGAATGTGTCGGATTCCCTCCCTTTTCAGAATCTTGTGGTAGTTTCCTGAAGAACTCTACCGTTAAGTAACCAGACTCCATGTCTACTAGTAACAGAGTTGCTTTCCTGCTCTCGTCTCTCATTCGATCCAACGAATCAATCGCTGCACCCGATACTTCCACTCTCAGTGTCGGATATTGCTTCAGTTCCTGTTTTCATTGATGACTCAAAAAAAGATGTTCTTGTTTTTGAGGTTATGATTTTGAGATATATTCGTACTTACAGATGTTTCGCCAATGGATTTGTGGATAAGATCTTTGAGAATGGAATGGACTGCGTCAACGGCTGCTTCAGCTGGGCCTCTAATAGAGACTAAGCATGATTCTATGAGGCGGCGATAACCTTGTTCTGGAGCTATGAGATGCGGTTGGTAACCATCTGCTTCGGTGATTAGTTTCCGTACATTATCCATCGAGAGATGTTTGTCGAATTGTAGTCTTTTAATGCCAGATGGGAATTGATTGTCGAACACGGAGTTTATCTTTTCACCACCTGATCGTCTGTGAGGTTGTTAGTAAGTAATCATAGAATTGCATTAGCAACAATCCAGAAATATTTGAGAGAGAGAGATATCACTCACGTTCCATCGAGGTGTTCTTTGAATGTTTGATCAAAAGCACGGCAAATTTCCATGATCATATACAGTTTTCCCTGCATTAACAAGTGACGGATTTGAAATAAGAGAAGAAACCGAAGAATGAAAGGCGAAAGGTTCTTAAGAGACGAAAGACTTACACCAGCATCAGCTGCTACAGGCTTCCCGAGACGGCTCAGCTCGGTCTCTAACTCGGAAATAGTCTTCGTGATAAGGGATTGAAGTCCCGGGATTCTCGACTTGATAACAACTTCCAAATGCTGAAAAAGTTATAGCTGGTTTTAGAGTAGCTATCAATGCTAAAATATTCAAAAAAGAATTGGTATGTCGATTACGAGCTCTTCCTTTGACTATTTTATTACCTTGGAGAGCATTTTGCCTAAATATTCTGAACCCATTCGGTCAGTTAAATGTCTGTACTCTGAGCTGTTGTTGAAGTAATCACGTTCACGACGACGAGCAGCAATCATATCAACACTTTTATTTATGTCAGCTTGAGACCGGTTCACAACACCAACCCAAGGATACCTTAGTTTGTATCCCCTTCCTTCAAGTATCTGAGAAATCCCCAAAGATTTAGTAGACTTAACGACAGTTCAATTTTCATTCACAACTATTTAGTGAGATTCTCATATTAATCTTCATTCTTTCTTTCTTATAATCATATAATGCAATCAGAGCAAGTTATTTAACTCATGATATCCAAATCTATCGTCTGGATGTAAAACTTACGTCAACAGCATTCGTGCCCTGGTCCATGAGATCGATTTTTGTTAGAACTCCAAAAGTCCTGTCTCCTGATAGAATCAACGTAGCAAACAATAAATAACATGAATCAATCCATTCAAACTACTATCATGATATAATTACATGGATCATTATAGCTATTGTTTATTACAGAAGATACCATTTTCCTCATTCCTAAAGAACTACTAGGTACTGACCATTCAGCTCAATTATATATAGTGTCCTAGTGAACTCAAACCACATATATTAGGTCCCAATGGCTTAAAACTCACAAAAGAAGCTCAAAGTGAATACAGAAAGCAAACATAGAGAAAGAAGAATCTGGCACCTTTTGGATCGACTTCACGAGAGATCTTAATGGCATCAGACGTAGCAAGATCTTGATTTGCAGGGGAAATAGCCAGTATGATGCAGTTGGGCTGTCAAAAGGTTAATGATAATCTTTGTTACTTTGTTGTAAAAACACAGAACATTTTGAGGATATAAGCATCATCGATCTACTACAGTCGTACTCTGCTTAACTTACCTTCTCAATAAACGATCTGACCATGTTCTCGATGTCTTGAACAATGCTCTCAGGTTGACCATCTACAACATCATTGGTAACAAGTTTTCATTGATGTTTGTCAACAAAAAGAACTTGGGTGGGGAATAAAGTATCATGAAAACAAAGATAGTCTCACTTACCAACAGCTACCTTTGTAAGCCCAGGAAGATCGACCAGTGTCAAATTCACAACTACAAACAATTTAAACAAAGAAAACTATTAGATTATAGAAAATAGATTACAAATGGCAAAGATGGTGGAAAATTTCACACCCTGTGTACAAGAACTAGGAATCTAAACCCTATTCAATTCTGTCTCGATGCAAATATAAGGAATGCAATGCCTTCTTACCATTCGGAGAGAAGATACTGAGATGAATTGGGACTGTAGATATAACTTTGCTGCTACGACCAGTTTCACGATCTGTCTCATCCGAGATCTCCTGCCTCACAGCAGCTACATACCAAGAAAAAATAAATATCTCAAAACATAAGAAAACAATATGGCCAATATGGACATAACAAACAGTCACAAGAAAAGTAAGGAGCATTTCTTCCTCACAAACAAGAAGAAACATACCAAAATCGGTGAACTTCTTCTTCGGAAGATGCATAAACTCTGCATACTCTTTCCCTTCATCAATTCTGTGAAGCTGCAGGACAAGAGGTCTACGTGTAACAATACCTACATGAAAGACATTGTTGTTCTAAGTAAATGTTATACCAGGAGAAAAAATCTCTTGAGCTATATCATATACGTTTTAATCAGCCTTACCTGCTCCACGAGGCAAAAAATCTTTTCCCACAACGCTCTCTAGCACCGAAGACTTTCCAGAACTCTAAACATTATACCAAAATCCCATCAAATCAATGAATTGATCCCTTAGAGAATATAAATGTACATTGAATTACACACATTGCATGAACACGAAACAGATTTGATTAAGAGGAAAAGATTTCACAAATTTTCACTAAAATCGAACAAGATATACGATCAAATCAACGATTCAAGGAGAAAACATCAGAATATCAGATCATGATAACAAGCCAACGAAAATTTCAATCTAAAACGAGATCAGATCATTTCTACGCACTAAACCCCTAAATGTTTCCGAAACGAGAAGGCAATGCCTAAGATCTAACAATCGCCGATTCAAAAATTCATGCCGGATTCAGGATTAAGAGATCGTACCTGACCACCGACGACGGCAATCGCCGGCAATGAGTCCCATAGAGTTGGAAGGGAGCTTCCTTCGCCGTGATCTCCCAGAGCCGTACAAGCTCTCTGAATCTTATTCACAAGCGCAATCAAACTCTCCATCTCAACAACCTAACCAGCTCCGATTAACTCAAAACGGACGAAAATCAAAATTCCGGTGAGATTTGATCTCCGACGAGTCCGTACGAGAATGAGAATAGATCGGAAACGTAATAACCGCGAACCGTTGAATTTTTCAGACGAATATATAAGACCAAATACCGAGAATACCCCTGTTGAAAAGTCAAAGCCCAATATGAAACCGTTAGGCCCATTCTTATATACAAAAAGACCAAAAAGCCCTGCACGTTATGGGTATATTCGAGTCACGATACTCGCAATGTTATTTTTCCGTTAACACCACACACAATTTCTATGTTAATTTAATTTGTTAAATACCCAAAATATATAATTTAATTAGCGTTAATGAATTAGATTAAGGAGAAAATCTGACCCATTTGATGAAATCTCCAATCTTTCTTCACCAAGTCTCTAAACTCTCTCTCTGCATGTCGCTTAGCAATTTTCTCTCATGGAGTCGTCACTTACAACATCAAATCCTTCTTTCGCTTGTTTCTCAAAGAGCTTATCTCATTACCCTTCTCGTTTCACCTTCGTTAAGCTAAAAAAGCTCGAATCTTCTTCAAACACCTTATCCTTAAGCTGTAGTAAATCATCATCTTCTTCTTCTTCTTCAGATTTCAACAATGGTGGTGATAATCGTAATCGACGAATCCAGTTAAACCCTTTTTGTGTATTACGCCCAATCATTCGTACGATTAAGGGTTTGGTTTCATCTCAATCGAGGCTATGGATGTCGCGTTTTCGAGCTTACAGAGACGATACGGCTGCGTTTTCGGAGAATCTCGACGGAGATTTGAAACTTAACGGTGGTTTAGGGATTGCCCTTTTAAGCGTATCGGCTTCTGCTAAGGTTAAGATTAGTCCTTTCGTTGCGACGCTATCTGCGAATCCGACGTTTGTTTCTGCAGTGTTGGCGTGGCTGTTTGCGCAATCGAGTAAAATGGTTATAAATTTCTTCGTTGAGAGGAAATGGGATTTGAGTTTGCTTTATGCTTCTGGTGGAATGCCTTCTTCGCATTCGGCTTTGTGTATGGCTTTGACGACTTCTGTTGCGCTTTGTCATGGAGTTGCGGATTCGTTGTTTCCTGTTTGTTTAGGGTTTAGTTTGATTGTTATGTATGATGCTATTGGTGTTAGACGACATGCCGGTATGCAAGCTGAGGTAAAGGAAACTCAAAGCATTTCAAGTTTGAGTTTTGGAGATTGTTACTGAGTTTTTTTAGAAGTTTGAGTAGATTTAATGTGTTAGGGACATTGATGATTGAGTTTAGTTTGATGTATTACTACTAAAAACTAGTAGAAATGTTGGTATATAGCTAAAAGCTTGTTACTTGATGGTTGAATTTTGAGTTTTGGTAGTATTTTAGGTTCTTGAAGTGCTTGTGAATTGCCTCATGGTTAACTTGGTTCACTTGAGGTTATGCATTATTGTGCACTGTAAAAGCTTATCACTAGATATGGAATTATGGACATTTAGGTGAATGTTGATGGTTCTGAAGAAAAGATTCTTATAGATGGTTTTTCATTGTTGAGCACAATAGAAGTTTCTTTAAATTATGGAGCATTAGGCACATTGTTGATGGTTCTAGAACGATATCTCGTGATCATGATGATAACATTTCAGAGAAAGTGAAGGGGTTTTTGAAAGAGAGAGAGATATATACTAAGTGTGAATCTTGTTTATGACAATGTTGTGTTTGTTGATGGTAGCTGTTATTGCCTCTAGATTGATGTGTCGATGTGGAGAGTTTTGAAAGAGAATTGTACACCCAAGTGTGAATCTTGTTTATGACAGTGTTTCGTGTTTGTTGATGTTCAGGTTCTGAACTTGATCATAAGAGACTTGTTTGAAGGACATCCGATAAGTCAAAGAAAGCTAAAGGAATTGCTCGGTCACACTCCGTCGCAGGTTCTTGCTGGAGCATTAGTTGGTGTTGTGGTTGCTTGCTTTTGTTGCCAAAGCTATCTCGTCTCAGCCTAAGAAGATACTCTTTAACTCTTTTATTCACAAATCTTCTTCTTGTTTTTGGTTCAAGTTCGCATTAGCAGGAAAAAAAACTCATTACTTTGAGTATCATCATCGCCACTTAGCATCGATTTGGCTAAAGATTCGTCGTGCTTGTATCATATGTTGTATTCATCAATAGAGAAAACTCTTTCTGATTTTTGTTGTAATCTCTGGAAAATTGCATTGATAAGAAGATATTGTATCTTCGACCTTATCCCGGTTCTGACTTCTAAACCGAGTTACGAACTGAAAAAATTTACTTGAGCAACTTGATTTGCCTCTGACCTCTGTTGCTAGGCTCTTTAAATACTTCTCTTGTTAGGATTTTTCAGTTTTCTTCTTTTTCTGGTGGGTTTGGTCTTGAGGTTAAAGACACCTTTCATCAACGAGCTTATATCCACGCCTCGCTCTTCCATCATCTTATCATGGTACATTTTGCTCCCAATCTCGCATATCCGTTCCTCTACTTCTTCTAATGGTTCGTCTATATTCAACTTCACTTCTCCTTTCTTGATTACCGTTACACCAAACCCGTTCGCTTTGGCTTCTCGAAATGCATCCTTTAAAAAAGAAACAAATTTGAATTATAGACAAAGAGAATAATAGGTTTAAACTGAAATGGTGAAAATTCTTTACTTTGGGCGGGCGCGGAACGATGAAAACATTTCCAGTTCTAAGCATATCCAAATGAGCTTGAATAATGTAACACAAGTTTCTACAGTCCGCTGCGTCCTCGAAAGCAATCACATGATGTGGTTTTGGTTCTAATTCGAGATCTTTCGCCATTTCCAATGTGTAGAACCCTACTTGTTCCTCTCCTTTGTCATCAACCGTGTACATCTCAAGGCACTGAAATAAACACGGTAACAAAAGACGATTAGATTTAAAGCTTCTCCAATAATGTTAAAAATGTTTAGTAAGTAAAACATACCATTACATGAGGAAGATCCAACCACCATAGATAATCTTCTTCCTTAACTTCTCCGTATTCGCGGTATTTGCTCACAACGGCTTGAGGACCGAACAACTCCATCTCTCGCTTGAGTTTTTCGAGTTTCTTTTCCATGAACTTTTTGTTTTTCTCCGGTAGCTTTTCCATTATATCAGCCGCGTCTTTGATTTCGTCTTCTGTAATCCAACGATCCAAATCTTTTCCCATGTCTCTCATAACCGCTTTCACTTCAGGATCAGTCTCTGCGTTGTACAACTCGAGAAACCCGCGTGACCATTTCTTCGTGTGTTGCCAATACTCCTTTCCTGACTTTTTCCCCGGTTTAACCGATCCGTCACTTCCTTCTACAACAATCTTTGGCCGGCTTGAAGTAGTTTCAGACGAAGAAGCGAGAGTGTTCTCAGAGGAAACAGACTGTGATGATTCCTGAAGAGAACTCTGTTCTTCCTTTTCCACAGGAGATACAGACGCGGCTTTTCCCGTAAACAATGCCTCGCGCTGTTTTTCATAGTTATCGAGAAACTCGGGATTCTTCTCAAGCTGAGGTCCTTTCCATCTCGGTATAACTTTCTCCGGTGGATCATACACACTGATTCCATCTGAATCATAATAGGAAGAGAGAAAAAAATTAGATATATTCTGACAAGCGCCACGCAATTTGCGAATTTGAGATATTTACCTACGCCGTAGTCAAGATTTTCGATGTTTGAATGAATCCATTGATGCAAATGAGAAAGTTTCTCGTTTTCTTTCTCGACTTTCTTCTCCAAGCCTTGCAAGAACATAGCTTTATCTTCGGCATTGATCAAATGAAACGGATCCTTACCAGAAAGCTCGTTATCTCGGACAAGGAAGACGATATCTCTTAGCTTTTCGTCTTTCATCCACTCAAGCTCGTCGTTATTATCCTCATTACGGTAAAATTCTGCGATTTCAGCAATCGTACCTGGCTCTTGAGTTTCTTTCTCTCTTGCAGCCATATAATTATCTCTAAATCCAGCTCTCATTTTTTCAGCAACAGGTTCAAAGTCATGGTAGTGTTTCTCAATCCAGTTCTCCTCCTTCCCTGATGTTTGTTCCTTAACTATATGTTCACTACCACCAGAAGAACTTTCGGCTGAATCGAACATACTTGCTTCAGGTTCTTCTCTTTCGTTTACAACATCTTTCTCTGAAGGTTCAGAAGAATTAGATTCAGGTGCAGATTTCAAGGTTCCGTTGACAGATGCACCGAGGATTTTGTTTTTGTCAGCCAATTCATGTTTTCTAGCTACAGTACGTTCTTTATCGCTCTGCTTTGGGAAGATTTCATCACTGGCTTGGGACATCATCTGAGACAGTTCCTGAGTAAGCTCTTTCTCACAACTTTTTTTTGAAAGGAACTCTTTAGCTTCTTTTACAGACCGTATGACCCGTGACTTACGACCAGAGCTATTCTTCACCATACTCAACTTATCCTTAGAATCATCAGAAGATTGGATGGCTCCGTTCGTAGGAACTAGTGGTACTGCATTATTCTCCATTGGAATAGCCAAACCAGAAGGTTCAGTTTTTTCCTGATCACTTTCATTCGAAGTCCCCAAGCTTTCATCTTTACCATCACCCGTTTCTGAGTCAGATGCTGCCATTTTACCATTCGGAAAACCAGAACCAACCATAGCTCCATTAACCATTGGAATAGCTAAACCAGAAAGTTTAGTGTTTTCTTGATCACTTTCATTCGGAATCCCCAAGCTTTCATCTTTACCATGGCCTGTTTCTTTATTCACATCGCTCTTCTCCTTATCGTTAAGTTGTATGCCAGCTTCAATCTCCCGTGCTTGTCTAGCCATTGCTTTGATCTCAACGATCTTATCATCAAACTCCACGGCTTCACCACTCTCAACCCGAGACGAATTCAATTTCTTCTCTGAGCCCTTTACTGTACTCATAATTTCTTTACAATCGAACTTCGGCTTTTCAAACGAAACCAACGGCTTTTCCAAAACTTCAACGGTACCTTTCTCCGCGACTTCCTTTTCCTTCCAAGCTTTCATCTTTCTCCTCATCATCTCCTTCTCCAACTCTGTACACTCAACCTCATTACTCTTCTTCTTATACACAAACACCGTCTTCAACAACCATAGTCCGATATAACCACACAGAACCGCTCTTCCAATCGCAGGCAACTTCGGAACTAAATCAAGTCGGATAATCGCGTTTTGAATCGAGCTAACCAAACGAAACTCTTCCTTCGCCTCAGAAGAAGAAACGAACTTAACCAGAGAACTATCCTTATGTATAACATTTTCTTCCCCATTCTCCATTCGTTCAGCTAATTTATTCGCATACTTAACCTTCGAACTCACTGCTTCCGAATCCTCGAGACATCGACGCAAAACCTCGTCTTCATTAACCTCTACTTTCTCAACATTTCCATTCAAATCCTTATAAACAATGAAAATCGGATTCGAACCAATCCCCCAATACTCTGTTTCCTTATTATACCGAGAAACCCAATTCTCAAGCTCATTAAGCAAATCCGAATCTTGAGTAACCTTATCTTTCAATCCCTCAGTGCTACTTAACTCGACCAAATCATCACTACGATCTAAATTATGGGTTTCGTTTCGAGATTTCGTACCTGAGTCAGAAGAATTCGAACGGAAATTCTCATCACTGATGATCTTCTTCCTCAGTGAATTCCGTCGCCTCGATTTCTCTCCGAAACTCGCCGAAACCCGGAGAATCGAAGCTCGATTAAACCGGAATTTGGAAATGGGTAAGCTGAATCGATGTTGGTCTCTCTTGTTAACGAGTCTCTTGTTCGAATTAGACGATAAAGACGAGAAATTTAAGAACCCATTAGAAAACCCAGAACTCAGAACCTCCATTGATTGTGGAAATGAAGAAAATTTCAAAACCCCAAAAAACTGGGTTTATCAGAAACAAACACCAAAACGACGACGTTTCTTTCCCAAAGTCTCTACCTTTAGAGTTTGGAATATGAAAATGAGTGTGATCAACTCTGTTATGTAAAAAAGGTTCAACATTTACATTTTTCAGATACATAAAAAACCTCCATGACATGAGAAAGAGAGAGATAGAGAAGAACAACACAAGTTTTTTCATAGTAGAATACAGAGAAAAGCCCTAATTTACAGACATTTCAGATACATCAGAAGTTTTGAGATATATTATTAAGATAAGTTTGGGATACAAGCACCACCTCCACCTTCACCATTTTGTTGCTGATCTTTCCAGATTTTACCAGTGACTCTCAGTTTCAGTTCTTTCCTATCTCCACCTGAGAAGAACAAAGCCATGTTTCTTTGTATAATTAGTCCATCATGACTGTCTCTAACTTTCCGGTGACTGTCTCTTACGCTTCTCGGCGTTCCTTCCCAAATCAGCTTCCTTCCGTAACCTCCCACTTCTAAACTGTAATTGTAGTTCCGAGCTTCTGTCTCGTCTCCCATGAAACGTAGGAACGCCATGTAGACCGGTGCCATTCCGAGCTGGAACGCCTCAAAGTGTAGACAAAAGTACTGACCAAAGCAGTGAAATACCTAAGTTTCAAATTCAAACCACAAAACCAAAAAGAGAACAACTTCGATAAGCATATATGACGGTTTAAGTACACGAGCCACGCATTTGTGCAGAGAAACGGTTTAAAGCTAGTATAAATCTTGTGTACTTACAGTTAACATCCAGGTGGCGTTTTCGACTTCACGAGGATTAGATTTGACATAACGATGGTTGAAAGAACAACCAGAATGCATATCCACTTTATGATCATCTCTCAAATGAGCAACTAAGAAAGGGATATCTCCCATAACAGAACACTCTGATCCAGCATAAGGACAGTTATAAGGCCTGAAGTTACATACAGTCTCATGTTTAAGCTTACTGTAATAAGGAAAGATCTCAGGACATCCGAGTGTCATGTGTTTGCAAGGTAGCTCGAGTGATTCCGCTACTTTCTCTAGCGCTAAGCAACGGATATCACCGAGCTCTTGTCGACAAGTTGGACAACGGTTATGAACCCTGGTTTTACAAGTTGAACATAGTGTATGTCCATTGTGACACTGCAGAGAAACCAAATCATTGTGGTAAGTGAAATTTTCATAAAATTCACAATAAGAATCTCAAACACCAACATAACCATTGCTAATAACATCAAATCATTGCTAGTAACAACATAACACTTAACACAAATAATAAGAATCTCAAACACAAACATAACCATTGCTTGAAACATCCCAATATACAAGAAAGTAGAAAAAAGCCTATAGATTTGACAATGTTCTGAATCAGAAACTCATAAAACCCCAAATCATTGTGTTAAGTGTAATTTTTCATAAATTTCTAAAGAGACAATAAGAATCTTCAACACCAACATGCAACAACATTGCTAGTAACATCCAAAGTCTAATGCTTTGGTAATGTTACGAATCAAACTCAAAAACCCTAAAAACCAATCAACAAATTAAAGATCCGGGAAAATGAAATCAGGGCAAAATCAGACCTGATGAATCGGAGGGTACATGGAATTGGTGCATACAGGACATTCGAGAAGCTCATGAACACTAGTAGTTGGAGGAAGAAGCCCAGAAGCAGCAGCATTCACGTTACTGTTATTATTACTATGATGCTTCGAAACCGATGCATAAGAATGGCGATCTTGATGGATCTCTTCATCATCTGTCACATCCATGGTTGAAGTACAATCTATACTATCCAAATCCATCGAAAACCCTAGAAAATCAAAATTCTCGAAGAAAGATGAGATTTTTGAATCAATCTTCGATCGTATCGGATTTAGAGATTGATGAATTGAAGACCCAGGAAATAGGTCAACCCTCGTGAAGTGTAAATTTCAAAAACAAAAAAGATGCTTTTCTTCATCAATTCCAGAGAGAGAGAGAGAGAGTTGCCGTCAAATGAATCGGAGACGATGAATTTAAATCGGACGGTCAAGAAGATGACTGTAGTAAGTAAGAGAGAATGTAATTGGGATTTATTTTTACAGGATAGGGGAAATAATCATTTAATAATAATATCATCTTACTCAATGATTTAGTAGTATTCGTTTTTGATTAAATATTTGTTTAGTAAATAATAATGATTTAAAGATGGGCCTAAACATGTACAATGGTGTAGGGGTGGGCATTTTATCCGAACCGAACCGACCCAACCCGAACCAAAGTCTACACACAAACCGTTTGGATGAGTTTTCCCTCAACCCAAATGGTTCGGTTCAAAATCAAACCGAACCGAAAACCCAATATGTTTATTTCACTTATTAGTTAATTATGTTTAATAGTAATATAGAAACAATACGTATGATTTATGTTGATTTTTTAGCAAAATTAATGTATGATTTATGTATTAAAAGCTAACCTACAATACGTATTAAAGCTAACATACAATATGTATGACTTATGCTAATTTTTTTAGATACAATACAATACTTATAATTTATGTTTAAATAAAACCAAACTTAACCCAAACCGAACTAAACCGAACTGAATTAAAACTGAACCAAATCAAAACCGAACCGAACTAAGTTTGGTTGGCTTTGGTTAGAGTTTTACTAAAACCAAATAAACCGAACCGAACCGAACCCAAACCGAACCCGAAATTAAACCGAAACACCCACCCCTACAATTGTGCACATGATAGCATTTTTATTTTCTTAGACGGATTTTTTGGTGTTGATTTTGATTTTATTTTAATCATTTCTATCAATTTAATTTTGTATATAGACAAAAAAGGTTACTCAGAAAAACTCGTTAAAAATAATAAATTTTGAGTTACATTTTATTTTTCAAGACTCAAAAACTAACTTAGATCAATCACTAATTAAGCTTCAAAGATTCATGAATTAAACGTACTTATCTTTCTTTTTAGCTTGAAGAGATGTATTTTAAGTAAATTTAGACGTTAAGAATGTGATGAAATCATAAGAGAAACAAGTAATGCGATGTGGCTTGGGTTCAAAGACACTTCATAGACCAATGATAAAGTTAAAAGAACATTTTCCTCTTTCTTCATATCAAGCAAACTCACTATTTCTTTGAAGAATAAAAAGAAAATAATTCCATTAAATAATTGGTCTCATGATAGTGAATAGTGTGATCATCCTTAAAGTCATCATTAGTCTCAACCTTAAAAAGTGAAACAACAACGATCCACCTTTCATGATCTGTCTTTTGTACTCTTTTGAGTTTTTGTCTAAGAAAACATAAAAAAGCTTCACAAAATCTGAGACTCGACTTAAGAAGTGTAAATTTTGATTTTCTTTAATCATTTCTATCAATTTAATTTTGTATATAAATAAAAAAAGGTTACTCGAAAAAACTCGTTAAAAATAATAAAATTTGAGTTGCATCATATTTTCAAGACTCAAAAACTAACTTAGATCAATCACTAGGTAAGCTTCAAAGCTTCATGAATTAAGCATACTTAGAGCATCATTAACGGTGAAACTTCTTAAGTTTCTTTCAATTTAAAAAAAAAAAGAATCTGAAACCAGGAGGTAGTGTTAAAGATAAAGTTGATGTGAAGATCATTGAAGAGGTATTATACTCTCTTAGCTCCAAATTTTCAGTATTTTAATGATTAATGTAATGAAAAGGTTTAAACTTTTTAGAGTTTGGTGATTGTTTTTGCTAAGAGAACTTCTGGCTATTTATGGATGAATTCGTAATCGAGAACCTTGATTGTTTCTTGCTTTTTTGTTTAGGTTTTGGAATCTATAATACTTTCGCTTGATGGTTTCGGTCTTAGAGGTTTCGTTTCATATTGTATCGTCTTGTGTCATGATTGACAGTTTTTTCTATTGATGATACAACATTTTTTTCCTAAATCCAAACCATATAGTTTTCTGATTCTCGGCTTTGTTTTCTTTTAATGAAATGTGCAGATGGGAAGAACTCTATGGAGCAATGGCTTTCATCTCGGCAAAACCTTTAACCAGGTCTCTTCCATTTGTAGTTAGTTAGTTAAGTAGTTTTAGTTCTCTAATACATTAATCCTGAAAACTCAACAAAAAAAAAAAAAAAGAGAAAAGGGGAAAAGAAAAAAGAGAAAAAAGAAGAAGAAGCATAAGTAGTTTTTATGGTTTAGATTAAGATGATTGGTAATTGCTTACATTGATCCTCCAAACGGAACAAATCCACGGGAAAATGAAGAAAAAAGCAATGTAGACTGGAAAAAGCTATGGAGAAGAAGTAGCTTTAGTATTCATAGTTTGTATGGTTTAGATTAAGATGATGGGTATTGCTTCCTCGACTATGACGTTATGATATCTGTACTTATAACGTTATGCTTAGTGGGTGGTCGAACCTCGGTGAGATTGAAGAAATGGAAAAGATTTTGAAAGAGATGGTTGAGAGTTGAATTCGGTCCAAACTGTTTGTCTTATAGCTACCTTATCGAAGGGTTTGGAAGAGCTGCTCGTATTAACGATTCTGTTGAGATCTTTGATGATATAAAACACAAGGGTAGTGCCCCCGATGCTACTGTTTACAACGCTATGATATGTAATTTCATGTTTGCTCGAGTTTTGGATGAATTTGTGAGGTATTACCGAAGGATGCTGGATGAGGAATGTGAACCTGACATGGACACGTATTTGAAGCTTGTTTTGGGACTAATTAAAGGCCGTAAGGTTGCAGATGCGCTTGAGATATTCGAAGAGATGTTGTCGAGAGGGATTGTTCCCACCACAGGGCTTGTGACGTCTTTTCTCAAGCCGCTTTGTAGCTACGGTCCACCTCATGCTGCGATGGTTATCTATCAGAAAGCAAGAAAAGCAGCGTGTAGGATATCGCAAAGCGCATATAAGCTGTTGCTTTGCTTGTGGAGCTACCAAATGTCCATCTTAATATTCTCCTTGTGAGACTAAGGTCCTTCTCGGATTCAAAACCGAGTAATTCCCTAACCGCCTTGAGGAATTTTGAAGATATGGGTAATCTTCTAAAGTCACAATTCTAAGTGACTACATTTCTAATCTCCGGCTTAGCCGTAAAGACGATCTTGACGCATTTGAGACATTCCTTGGATCTGCTATCCATCTTTCGCGATGATGATTTATCTTCTCTAAGTTTTATTATGTTTAGTTTATGTTGTGAAATTTTAGGTGGCTGTTTAATTCTCTCTTTTTCTTTTTTTTTAAGATTTGAGTTTGAGTTAATGAAAAATATCTTGAAAAAAAATATAGGAAAAACGATCTATTTGTACACAAGAAGTATGATATCAACTTTTATCATGCCCAAACTATGACCTCGATTCATATGTCCACATAATGAATTTTAAACACTTATGTCTCCACCAATCTGATTTGGATTGGTTTTATTGTAAACCCATGACCAAACCGACATAACCAAATTTGAAACCGCACTACAAGAAAACAGCCGCAAATCCGACGGAAAGAATTCCGTCAAAAATTTTCCGACGGAACTGAAATTTTTCAATTCCGTCGGAAATCTGTCGGAATTATTTCCGACGGACAAGAAGACTGTCGGAAATCGGTCGGATTATTGGACCGTGTAACTAGCCGGTGCTGGCACCGGCGGTGATTCCGGTTTGCTGTCGGAAATCCGTCGGAAATTATGCACCGTTAATATTTTCCGACGGATTTCCGACAGACACATAACTAGCTGTCGGAAATCTGTCGGAAAAATAGCCGTTATATAGCCGTTATTATATCCGTTTGATTTTCGACGCTTTTCCGACAGATTTCCGACGGTTGGTATATTTATATATATGATTCCACACATCTTCATTTACTCACAACAACAACAACTTCCAACCAAACATTTCTTAGAAAAAAATCGTCAAGAGAGTGAGATGTCATCTTCTAGATATTATAGATCGTGGATGGATGAAGAGATGTATGATCCGGAGTCGAAGACATTAAATGCAAGTTATGCATGAGGTATATGCGAGTTCATGGCGGTTGTCGGGAATCGAAAGGTGATAAAATGTCCATGTTTAAATTGTTGCAATTCGCGTAATGTTAATGTAGAACAAGTTTGGCATCACTTGTATACCAATGGTTTTATGCTGGGATACAAAATTTGGTTTTTTCATGGAGAAACTAATAATGATGGTGCTAGTAGTAGCAGTGCACCATATGTTGCGGATAGCTTAGGCGAACATAGAACGGATAGCTTAGGCGAACATAGAACGGAAGTAGATTTTGGTGTAGGTACCGCTGAGATGGTTCATGATGCGTTTAGAGAGAATTTGCCATCGATCGTAATAGGGGAGGATAGAGTAGAAGAACCAAATGAAGAAGCTAGAAGATTTTTGGAAATGTTAGACGCAGGGAAGCAGCCATTATATCATGGGTGTAGAGACGGACATTCACCTTTATCAACTGCTAGTAGACTGATGACCCTTAAGACGGACTTCAATTTGGCGGAAGAGTGTGTTGATGCGATAGCAGATTTTGTGAGGGATATTTTGCCTGAAGATAATCAGGCACATGCATCATACTACGAGGTACAGAAACTCGTAGCTGGTCTTGGTATGCCGTATCAGGTGATAGACGTATGCATCGACAACTGTATGCTATATTGGAGAGAAGACGAAGACCGGAGAAGATGTAGATTTTGTTGTAAACCACGGTATCAGGATACTGGTGGCAGAGTTCCAATTCCATATAAACGTATGTGGTACTTACCATTGACAGCAAGGTTAAAGAGGTTATATCAATCTGCGCGAACGGCAGAAGAAATGAGATGGCATGCAGAGCATTGTCAAGATGGAGAGATTACACATCCTTCAGATGCAAAAGCGTGGAAACATTTTCAAATGTTGAATCCGGATTTTGCATACGAGCCAAGAAATGTGTACCTCGGGTTAAGTACGGATGGTTTAAACCCATTTGGGAAGCATGGAAGGCAGTATTCTTTGTGGCCCGTAATCCTAACACCGTACAATTTGCCCCCTGGTGTGTGCATGCGTCGAGAGTTTTTATTCCTCTCCCTTCTAATTCCCGGCCCTGAGCATCCGAAGAGATCACTTGATGTATTCCTCCAGCCATTGATTTATGAGTTACAAATGCTATGGAGTCACGGTGTCGAAGCGTTTGATGTTTCACGGAAGCAGAATTTTCTGATGCGTACGGTTCTTATGTGGATTATTAGCGATTTCCCAGCATACGGTATGCTATCTGGATGGACTACTCATGGAAGATTATCGTGCCCGTTTTGCCAAGACAACACTGACGCTTTCCAATTGAGGAATGGAAGAAAGCCATGTTGGTTTGATTGCCATAGAAGGTTTCTACCGAACGGTCATCCCTATCGTCGGTCTAAAAGATTATTAAAGAAAAATACACAAGTGGTTGATGCTCCAATTGATGAGATATACGGTCGTACTATATTGGAGCAGTTGAGAGATTTTGGTGCTGAGAACACTCCTGATTGTGGGGGTAATGGGAATGAACCGCTTTGTGGTGTAGGGGAAGCTCACAACTGGCACAAGAAGAGTATATTTTGGGATTTGTCGTATTGGAAGGATCATTTATTAAGGCACAATCTCGATGTGATGCATATTGAAAAGAACTTCTTTGACAACATCATGAATATGGTGTTAAACATCCTGGAAAAGACAAAAGACAATGTGAAGTCTAGGATGGATGTATCATCGGGAAGACGATCAAGATGGATATGCAGCTAATCTGGGTAACTGCGTAGACTCGCGATACCTAAAGTTTATGGGACTGAAGAGTCATGATTGTCATGTACTGATGCAGAGGCTTCTTCCATTTGCTTTTACCCATCTCCTTCCTCAAACTGTCCACGAAGCTATTGCAGCAGTTGGTGCTTTCTTTAGGGATTTATGCACGAGGACACTTACAGTTGAGGGGATCCGCAACTTAGATGCCAATATACCAGTGATCCTTTGCAATCTTGAGAAGATCTTTCCGCCGTCTTTTTTTTGATGTTATGGAACATCTTCCCCTACACCTCCCCCGCGAAGCCGAACTAGGTGGTCCCGTTCAATTTCGTTGGATGTATCCTTTCGAGCGGTACATGTTCCATCTAAAGAAGAAGGTCAAAAATTTGGCTCGAGTTGAAGGTTCTATTGTCGCACAGAGTATCAATGAAGAATCATCACAGTTTGCGGAATATTACTTTCCGCGGGGAGTTCGTACGAAGAGTAGACGTCCTGCTCGTCATGATGATAGAGGTGAGAGAGTCACGTATGCCGCGCTCGTCCCTGAGTTGTTTTCGTAAGTTGGTCGAGTGATTGGGAGAGGGAAGAGAAGTTACCTATCACAAGATGAGTAGAGTCACTTACATATGTATATCCTCACGAATTGTGAGGAGATGGCGGAGTACGAAAGGTAAAAACAGAACTTATTTAAATACTTATTTTTTTTATACCTAAGTAATATATAGGTTTCATATGTTATATATTGTTGTTTGCTTTCAGGATTTACATTGCATTAATACGTCGCTATTATCCGGATATGACAGAAGACGAACTTGGAGAATCTAAGGAAACCGAGTTTCCAAATTGGCTGCAATATTACGTAAGTTTTTAAAAAACGCTTATATATCTTAAAATTAGTGAATTAATTATGGGACTGAATAAAATGTTTGTTTATTAATTTGTCTAAATTATTATCTCAGGTTTCTGAAGGAATGAAGAATGGAGAAAGGTTTCCGACATGGTTACAAGAGATAGTTTCTGGCCCAAGCTTCGAAGCAACTTCATACGTTCAGTATTGCACTAGGGGATTTGCATTTAGGATTCATGAAGAAAGGTCGAGGCCAACTGAAGATTACGGTATTTCAGCTACAAGTGGTGATGTAGTCTACTACCGGATTCTCAAAGAAATATTGAAAGTGAGCTATCCAGGAATGTTGGGCATGAGGTGCATTGTTTTCTTGTGTGAGTGGTATGATCCGTCATATCCAGAAGGTGTTCAGGTGAGCCAATTTGGCGTCACTTCAGTAAATTCTTCTAAGAGACTGCAAAAGTATGACCCATTCATCCTAGCATCACATGCAGACCAGGTTTGATTTTAAAATTTTATAATACGTGTGTTATAGATAAATAATGATATTGTAATTGCCTAAACTAAATATGTTTGTTTCAGGTATGCTACATTTCTTACCCTAGAGTAACATATCGAGGAGATCCTTGGATTACAGTGACTCCAATTAATCCAAGAGGGAGACTATATGGAGTTGCTGAGCAAGATGCTATGCAACCAACTAGAATTACTCTGATGGCTCCAGTTGGTCATTCTTCAGCGGTGGACCTTTTTGTTGATTTCACTGAATTTGGGGATAATATAGTATATTCAGAATCAGAAGAAGAAGTTGGAGAATTTGATGAAGACGAAGACACAATTCCTTCGGAAGGATCAGACTCAGACTCAGATTTAGGATTTTGATATGTTTGTATTTGTTAACATAACCAAGAATTCAGAAATTTTCTATTTTTTTTAAAAAAAAAATAATGTTCCGTCGGAAATCTGTCGGAATATATATATATTTCCGACAACTTTCCGACAGAAACTAATATTTATATAATTCCTATAAAAAATTCATCTGTGTATATATTCTTTTTAAGCATGCGCCGGAAATCTGTCGGAAATATATATATTTTTCCGACAGATTTCCGACGCAATATTCATATCATGCTAACCTTAAAAGACGACACGTGTTACCCTTAAATCTGTCGGAAATCTGTCGGAAATTTATCTATTTTTCCGACAGATTTCCGACAGATTTAGGGTTTTGAGGTCAAATTCCTGAATTTCGAGGAGACAAAGTCTCGGCATACAATTCTGACAATAAAGTGAAAGATAATTGAGTAAATAACCTTCTCGATGTTATACAGAACATTTTTTGCGATTTTGTCATGTTTCAACCAAAAGCGTTTCATACAGTTACATATACAAAACAATAGATGTTTACGGAAAATACTAAATGTTTAGAATTTGAAAGTAACAATGACCATTATCAAGTATTTTATCTTCCAAATATTGGTTCAACCATGCTATTAACTTGTAACTACGAAAACGGATCATAAACAAGCTTAAAACCCCATATCTGTCGGAAATCTGTCGGAAAAATATACATTTTTCCGACAGATTTCCGACAGAATTGGAGATTTCAGGTAAAAATATGTACAAAATGCTAACAATGCTAAATATTGTTTAAAAATTACCAATTTTTTCCAAAATGCTAATTCATTAATTTCCAAAAAAAACATTTCTTAAATTTAATAAACATTTCTTAAATTTCTTCAATTCCTTAACCCTAAACCAACAAGAAAACATTTTTTAAATTTCCCATACCCTAAAACCCCATATCTGTCGGAAATCTGCCGGAAATAACCCAGATTTCCGACAGATTTCCGACGGATTTGCCTATTTTTACCCGCGAAATGAAAAATAAACACCGCGAAATCAGTCGGTCCAAAACACGCGGCCCATTTAATTTATTTCGATTTCCGACAGATTTCCGACTGCTTGAAATCCGTCGGAAATCTGGGTTATTTCCAGACCAGTCGTCTTCCCCGAAGGACACTTCCTCAAGCCTCAAAAAACTCACAAATCGCCTCCTCCGCCTCTAGCCCTTCCGATCTGTCTATTCACGCCGGTTTCTTCGCCGGAAATCGCCCACGAGCCCTAATCTCCCACGAGCCACCTCCTCCTCCTCGCCTTGTCTTCGCCGGAAATCGCCCACGAGCCTCCTCCTCCTCGCCGGAAATCGCCTCCTCCTCGCCGGAAATCGCCTCTTCTTCGCCGGATTACGTACAAATGGCGGAAATTCCATCCCATTTGTAAGTATCCTCAAATTTCATGTTGATTTTGGTTAGATTTAATATAAATTAGTTTGTGAATTGATTTTTGCTAGATTTAGGATTAGGATTAGGGTTAGATTTAGGGTTTGGGAAGTTATATTATGAAATTTGGAAATTGTTACAAATTTTATGAAATTGTTACTAAATTGTTAGTATTTTTACTAATTCTTACTAAATTGTTAAAGTTTTTAAATTGTTATGAAAAATTATATTTATGATTAGGAAAAATTAGATTTATGATTAGGAAAAATTATGAATTTAGATTTAGGAAATTATTTTTTCCATAAATGTTTAGAAAATTGTTAGCATGTTTTACTAATTTTTAAAAAATTATAACGATTAATTTAGAATTTTAGAATTTTAATATTTTAGAATTTTAAATTATGTAATAATTTATATCTATATTTTAAAGATATCTAACAATTTATATCTAACAATTTAGAATTTTAATATTTTTGAATTTATATCTATATTTTAAAGAATTTTAAACAATCAGGTTTATAAGATTGTTTACAAAACCTTATAAAACTATTTAAAAACCTTATAAAACTATTTAAAAACCTTATAAAACTTTACAAAAACCTTATAACACTATTTAAAAACCTTATAAAACTTTAAATTTTAAATTTTAGAATTTTGGAAATTTAAATTTTAAATTCCACCTAGGAATTTTAAATTTTACAATTTTGGAAATTTAGAATTTAAATTTTATAATTTTGGAAATTTAAAGATATGTTTTTTAAACCATTATATTTTTATAATTATATATTTAACCAATTTCGAAATTTTTATAATTTTTATAATTATAAAACTTTACAAAAAACCTTATAAACATTTTTACACGGTATTTAAATAGTTTTATAAGGTTTTTTTAACAGTTTTATTAAAACTTTTAAAAACTTTATAACTTTAGAATTTCTTAATAATTTTACCATTATTTGCAAAAAATAGATTTTTCATATATTTAAAATATATTATTATATTAATCTAGGGATTACGGTGGTTTCGCCACTGCATCTGGCAGCGGCCAACATCGTCGTCGTCGTGTGAGTAGAGCTCATTCGACTTCGACGTCTACACCTACACCGTCGTCTACACCTCTACAGACGCCAGTGACACCAGCAGCCACCACAGCACCGTCGCAGATTAGCGTCGAGGACTTCATGGGTCTTCCTAGACGAGAGTGGTTGACTAGACTCCATCCAGACCAGCTCGGTAGAGACAGATGGTAAGTTTTTTGTTTCATCTGTTTTTTTTTAAACAAATTTAATTTAATTGCGACTAATGTTTCATTTTTTCCCGTAGGTTTGGTGATTCTCGCAGCGGGATTTCGAAGTCCCTCAACAAGATGGAAAACTCTATGCTCAGCCGTCCTTATGCGACGTACACCACCATGCCACTGGAGGATCAAGAAATGTGGTTTCGCCAATTTGCGGTAAGTCATCTGTTTTCACAATTTTTACTTTCATTTAAATTATTATTATTTATATTTAATTTTTGTTTTTGCAGCAAGAATTTAGGTGGGATCCACACATGACCGCTCTGGTTAGGAGAGCATTCGACTCTTATGCAGCACTGCACTACTCGAAGAAGGTGTTCGAGTGGAAGGATAAGTGGCTACACGGTGAGGTGCCAAAGGAGATGGTTGAGAAGCTGGACTTGTGGAACGGGTTCATCGCCTATTGCCAACTAGAGGCTACCAAGGAGAGCTCTACATATCACTCTAGCAACCGGAACAGCCAGCGCAACGGCAAGGGACCTTCCACCCACAACCTTGGAGCTACCAGCAAGAAGACAAAGGCTAGGGATATGGTAAGTTTTTTATGTACGTCTTGATTTTTAATTTTTTTTTTGTTTTATACATTTATATTATCAAATAAATTTCTAACAACTGCAGGCTAAGAAGTTGGGTCGGGATCCCAACAACTTGGAACTTCTGCTAGCAACACACATCGACAAGAATGGTGTCGTCCAGGATCAGGTAGCTCGGGAGATTCAGGAGAGCGTCCAAAGAATGGAAGAGGAGTACATTCTGTCTCAGCCATCCGTGGAAGGAACCCCTCCCCTCACCCAAGCCCCGGACGACATCATCAACGAATTCGTCTTAAAGGTATGTAAAATTTAAAATAGTTTTCATGTCGTTTTCAATTACAATTTAATTTGTTCCGCAGGTTGCTCCGCAGAGCAAAGGGCGGCTTTATAGTCTTCCCGACGATGCAGGATCATCGGAGTCTTCTTGTTACAACAGCGAGACATCCGACCTGAGAGCCAAGATGAAGGAAAAGGACGTCGAAATTGAAGGTTTGAAGACGACGGTCCAACAGATACGAGAAGCACAAGCCGCCCTAGAAGCCGAGCGGGAGAAGGAGAGAGCCGAGCGGGACAAGGACAGGGAGATGATGCAACGGATGATGGAGTACTTGGGCCGCAACCAGGATTTTCCGCGGGGGCCCACCATTTAGATTTTTATTTTCAACGTTTTTGTAAAACAATATTACTTTTAATTTTATTTTAATTTCTACTTTTAATTTTATTTTAATTTAAATAATTCAAATTTTAAATTTTAAATTTATATTAAATTAATTATTATTTAATTTATTATAATTTTTAATAATTTCTACTAATACGTCGGAAATCTGTCGGAAATGGATCCGTCGGAAAGCTGTCGGAAATAACACCGTCAGAAATCTGTCGGAAATAAATACGTCGGAAGTCTGTCGGAAAGTCGTCGGTTTACATGTAATCGGAACTCGTCGGAAATCAGTCGGAAACAAAACCGACAGATTTCCGACAGTGACATTTCCGACGGAATTCCGACGTGTCGCCGGACTTCGGCAGGATGTCGGAATTCCGTCGGAAATAAAGCCGTCGGAAATCTGTCGGAAATTTTTGACGGATTTCCGACAGAATTACCATTTCCGACAAGATAGAAACGACAGACAAATCCGTCGGAAATCTGTCGGAATATGCGTTTTCCGACAGACTTCCGACGAATATTTCCGTAGGATTCTCGCTGTTTTCTTGTAGTGCCGAATCATAACCTGAACCCAGAAATTTCCAATTTCACATCCACATTCTGACTAAAACGAATTGTTAGAGATGTGTAACTCTGGGTCCACATTCACCGTCACGCTCTCGTTTTCTCATGGATTTTCTCGGGTCAGAATCGAATTGAAGAAAAGAACCCTAGACAATCTAATCTTGTTCAACTAAACCCACCTTCCCCAAATCCATCTTCTTCTCTCGTTCTCTTCCTAATCTCTCTCTCTCTCTCTCTCTCTCTCTCTCTCTCTCTCTCTCTCTCTCTCTCTCCCCCTCCTTGAAGATCTCCAATACACAGAACCCTAATTATAGTTTCCAAAACCAGAGAAAAACTTGAAACAAAAACTTCTGCTTTTCTCATTTCTTCTTCTTCTCTGTAATTTTGATTTTGATTAGCTCCTCAATTCCATAGAGTATATGTTTCTGTCGGGTTCATATCATGACCGTCACTCCAAAAGGTAATTCTCCGAATCGGTGGTGGTTTCCGATTTCCCCAAACGACCCAAAATCTCTCCTTCTCCTCCGTAATGGTCGATTTTTGATCGAAACCAATTCAAATTTCATCGTGTATACTCATGTAATTTGTTTTTCAAGAACTAATTTCATTTAATTAAGGAAAACTCAATTTAATATACATGAAAGCTTCAATTCCCATGGCAGAACCAAGATTTGTATTGCAATCTCAATAATCCATCCTCTACAGTGAACTCTCGATCTAAATAAAATCCCGTTAAAAAACTAAGAACAAAATTAACTCCAAACCCCATAATTTCTCATCAAAGCATAAGATAAAAAGCAATCAAACATACAACACGAAACAAAACGGCGAACGAATCGTAGGAATCATTGACAGTGAGTATCAAAGAGGAGATGACCCGGTTCATCGAATTCTTTGTCTTCCTCTTGTTCTTCATCGACTCCTCTGTCTTCGTCTTGCTCATTTTCGAATACAACAGCCTCCATCAAAAGCCCTCCATCAAAAGCCCTCTCTGTAGTTTTGATTTTAGAGAGATCAAATTGGGAATTGATTTTTCTAGGGTTCTAAGTCTGGGATTTTCGATTTTGGGGATAAATGAGATTAGGTTGTGGTTTAGATGGTGTAACCGGTTATTTGGGTGGCTAATCGGGTCGTAACCCGATTAAATTTCAACTCAATTGGTTTGGACTTAATTAAGAAACAATGAACCAACAGTAAACCAAATTTTGTGGGAAATGAGTTTTTAAACTTTGATTTGATGATATATAGATAGTTAAATTTCATTTGGTGGAGATATAAGTGTTTAAGTTTCATTTTGTTGACATATGAGTTGAGGTCATAGTTTGAGCATGATATAAGTTGATATCATACTTTTCGTGGACAAATAGATCGTTTTCCCAAAAATATATATAAAAAGTTACATGTAAAGTTGTACATAAGTTTTGAAGAAAAAGAAAACAATACACACTACTCAGTTTTCTATACAAAAAATCAATATTGAAAATTAACTATGACGATTTTCTTATTATGTATGTTTATTTATATAACTACAAGTTTTTTTTTTACAGCCTCGAAGTTCGGGTCGAAACATTAATCTTCGTGGACCCGGAGTCAGTCTTTAGTCAATTTTCTTTGGAAATTCCCCTCCTCCCAAGTGGATTTTGGAGTAGTGACCTCTTCTTACTTTTGATGAGGAGGTAACTAGGGCTGGGCATTTTAACCGAACCCGATTACCGAATCCGAACCAGAACCGAAATACCCGAACCGAACCCGAACCGAACATATATAATACCCGATCGGGTCTTAAATTCTTAAGGTTCGGGTACGCAACTCTATTTTTTTTTTTTTTAGTGATTAGGGTTGGATGACATGGATTAATTGGTCAGCATTAGTAATAACCTAGAGTGTGAATTCAATTTATTAACTAGTGAAAAGTTTTCTTATTGAAATTGAAAAGTTTTTTTTTTTTTGAATAACCTAATTGTTTAGATTAATGGAGATAGTTGCAGCTTAGTCAATAATGTTCCAAGCAAGAAACGGATTTTGTCAATTTTGAGTGATTTGCTTTTAAATTTAGAAATGATTCCGGTAAAACCGTTCCTTTACACTTCTCTGTTTTCACATTGTTCTTAAGAATTATAACTTATTCATTCATATGTAGCTTCGATTTTTTGACTTGATTGAGCATTGTTTCTTTACACTTCATATGTTCATTTTTAAGTTTGTTTTTTTTATTACGGTGCTATTTCGGGTTCCGGAAAAAAAAAAAACCCGATCGAGTATACCCGAAATATCCGAACCCGAACCGAACCGAACCCGAATATATATAATACCCGATCGGGTATCATATCTCCAAACATCGGGTACCCGATACCCGAAATATCCGACCCGAACCCGATCGGGTACCCGAATGCCCACCCCTAGAGGTAACCACTAGACCAAGAGCCACTTGATACAAATTACAAGTTGAAGTTACAAATCTATTAAAATTCATAGAATTTCAATTTCATAGATCAATAAGTCAATCTCAAAGTCTAAAATAGTATAGAACAAATTTACAGAAAATTATTGCTTAGATATGAAACTAATTAAAAAAAAAGACCTATATGTAAAAGTTTGGTCAATTAAACAAAAAAATGTTAAAGTTGGGGGCCTAAATTGCAATACAAAAATTTCCAATACCCTAGAAACATTTTCCGCATCTCATTCGCTTTGTAACACTCTAGTCTCAGGTAATTCTCCATCCTTCGATATTCTTCCTTCTTGTTGGAATTAGAGCTTTGATTTTATTTTGATTTTGATCTCAGGCATGGATCCCTGTGTGTTATTGTAGGATTTGGAAAGTAATCAAATCCCCAAAGGGATACCTCTTAGTTACGTGAGGCCTTGCTTGGTCCACTATGTCAGAAACCAAGGTTTCCTTGGCCCGATCCACCTAGGGGGTGTGATAAGTTGTATTCCCTTCGCATCAGTGAGAGAAATTACAATGCCCTGTATCATAGCTATGTTCACGTAATAACGTTAGATATAAGTAAGTTTCTGTATTTTTGTATTTGCTATTTTCTCTACATTGAGCATAAGTCTAATAATTTCTTACTGTATTTGCTATTTTCTTTACATTGAGGATAAATTTGATTAAATATTTTAGTTTTTCTCTACATTAGGGAACATAGAACAGATTGTCGATGTTTATATTAAGGACAAGATGGATTTCATTCTTAAGCACATCAGTAAGGATGCAAACAATCGAGTACATCTCAACCGTTGTTCTTAGGTTATAAAGTGTTGGTAAAAGCATGTAGTGTAAACACCCAATCTCAGTCCTCCGTTTTACCCATATGGAGGCGGTGGAGGCGACGAGCGAACATTTTTTGCACAGGAAGGCTTCTAGCTAGCTGGTAACCCTTACCACCGGGTGGACGCACCAATTGTCCAAAAGAAGTGTACACAGGTCCGAGGACAATCTATAAGTATGTGGAAAAAAATTTGTTGAGCCAAAGAATGAAGGTAAAGTATGATGAAAACAGTGTCTTTGGCTATTTTTTCGCATGTGTGTTGTTCAACATTACATTTTCCTGCTAGCTATGTTGGATGTGCTGCCTGCTAAATGCTTATGACTCCTTGTGCTAGATTAGCTCAAGTGTTACTTATCGGTGTTTTGCTTTGCTTTTATTGTCTCAAATACTCCGGCTTAGCAAAAATCACTTTGTTACGTACAATTGTTGACATTAATATACCAAGTTATTCTACTTACACTACAAGAAAACAGGGTTTTTACGACTACAATTGGCGACTAAATCTGTAGTCGTCAATTTAGCGACTAATTACCTACTGATCAGCGACTATGTTACGTCAACACAAACTTAGTCGTCTATTAGTCGGTGTAATGCGACTACGGCTATTAGTCGTAAATATAATCGTAAATTAGCGACTAATATACGGCTAAAAACGATTCCGGTGGCGGGTCGTAACATAGTCGCTAAAATAGCGACTAATAGGCTACTAAAACGGCGAGTCGTAAAATAGTCGTAACGTACGAGGAGAAAAAAACACATGGTTTTTATGTTGGGTCGGTAGTTGTACTGTTTTTGGCGACTACGTGGATTAGTCGCCAAAATGAGCATATATATACTCGCCCATTTCTTATCTTCATCACACCCACATCTTCTCTTCCTCTAAAAAAAACGTTTTCCAAAAAAAAAAAAAATGTCGGGCAATTCAAATTATTGTAATTCTCGAGAGTGGATGTACGAGAGATTTGATGAAGTTACAGGAAATTTTCTGAAGAATTCTAATTGGGGGTGGAACAGTTTATAACATTCGCTAATAGCCAGCCCCTAACACAGGATAATCTCGGTAAGTTTTACTGTCCTTGTAATGTTTGCAAAAACGAAGTATTTCTCCCGGGGAGAAAAATTTGGAATCATCTACTTAGCAAAGGATTTATGCCTGATAATTATGTTTGGTATATGCATGGCGAATAAGTCAATATGAATTTAGGAACGAGTTACAATGGTCCGACGTATGTAGATAGAGGTGAAGAAATTGGTAATGTAGTAGAAGATAGATATGTGGATATGGTAAATGATGCATTTCGGGTAAATGTGAATTTTGGTGATAACTATCATCAGGATGTTAATTATCAGTATGTTAATTATCAGGATGATAGTTATCAGGCGTAGAAGAACCGGTATATAACCATTCAAAAAAATTCTACGACTTGTTAGATAGTGCAAAAAAATCCATTATATGATGGTTGTCGTGAAGGTCACTCGCAGTTATCCTTAGCTGCTCGAGTCATGCAAAATAAGGCTGAATATAATATGAGTGAAAAATTAGTGGATTCTGTTTGCGGAATACTGACAGATTATTTACCAGAAGGAAACCAGTCTACTAGTTCACATTACAAGACAGAAAAATTGATGCGCAATTTAGGCCTCCCATATCATACCATTGATGTTTATATTAACAATTGTATGCTCTTCTGGAAAGAAGACGAGAAGGAAGATAAATGTCTCTTTTGTGGTGCACAAAGATGGAAGCCTAAAAACGCCCGACGCAGAACAAAAGTACCATATAGTCGTATGTGGTATCTACCCATTGCTGACAGATTGAAGAGAATGTATCAGAGCCACAAGACTGCACCGGCAATGAGATGGCATGCCGAGCATCACGCAAACGAGGGAGAAATGAGTCATCCTTCTGATGCGGCGGAGTGGAGATATTTTAAACTCAAAATCCCCTGTTTGCTGAAGAACCCCATAACGTATATCTTGGATTATGTACTGATGGGTTCAATCCATTTGGCATGACTCGCAATCATTCGTTGTGGCCTGTGATCTTAACTCCATACAATCTACCCCCTGGTATGTACATGAATGAAGAGTACTTGTTTCTTACAATTTTGAATTTTGGGCCAAATCATCCGCGAGCTAGTCTTGATGTCTTTCTCCAACCACTTATTGCGGAGTTAAAAGAGTTGTGGTCTACTGGAGTAGATGCGTACGATGTGTCCTTGAAGCAAAATTTTAATTTAAAAGCAGTGCTTATGTGGACGATAAGCGACTTTCCAGCGTATGGCATGTTATCAGGATGGACAACCCATGGTAAATTATCTTGTCCAGTTTGCATGGAAGATACAAAGTCTTTTTATCTACCGAATGGAAGAAAGACGTGTTGGTTTGATTGTCATCGAAGATTCCTTCCTAATGGTCATCCAATGAGAAGGAATAAAAAAGATTTCCGAAAGGGAAGAGATGCATCGAGAGAGTATCCACCTCAATCTTTGACCGGTGAGCAAGTTTATTGCGAACGCTTGAAAGGTGTAAATCCTCCTAAAACTAAGGATGTGGGTGGAAATGGTCACGAAAAGAAGATGCCTGGCTATGGAAAGGAACATAATTGGCACAAAAAAGTATACTCTGGGAGCTGCCGTATTGGAGGGACCTTAATCTTCGACATAATATTGATGTGATGCATACGGAGAAGAATTTTTTCGATAACATCATGAATACTCTTATGAGTGTGAAGGGTAAATCAAAAGACAACATCATGTCAAGACTGGATATACAACAATTCTGTTCTCGGCCACATTTACATGCCAGTGGGGGTCAAGCTCCTTTCCCAGCCTACACATTAACAAAAGCTGGAAAAACAAGTTTATTGGAATGTGTGAAACATGCGGTTAAATTCCCAGATGGTTATTCGTCAAACTTAGCTACTTGTGCTGATTTGGTGAATAGAAAGTTTTCAGGCATGAAGAGTCACGATTGCCATGTTTTTATGGAGCGGCTACTTCCATTTATTTTTGTAGAACTCCTAGACCGGAACGTCCACCTTGCTTTATCAGGTACGAGTTATTTGAGATATGCAACACGTAATATGATTCTAGTCTTTTTTATAGTAATTAACTTTATGCAGTTAAAATATCTACATTGTAGGGGTTGGAGCTTTTTTCGAGACTTATGTTATATGCAATTTGGAAAAGATCTTTCCACCGTCGTTTTTTGATGTGATGGAGCACTTACCTATACATCTCCCCTACGAAGCTGAATTAGGTGGCTCGGTCCAATATAGGTGGATGTATCCTTTTGAAAGATTTTTCAAAAAGTTGAAAGGAAAAGCAAAGAACAAAAGGTATGCGTCATGATCAATTGTTGAATCATATATCAATGACGAGATTGCATATTTCACAGAACACTACTTTGCCGATAATATACAAACAAAATCAAGGTAAATGTTTAATTTACAAATCATTTTTACTAAAAGTAAGACAATTTATTATTTTATTTAAGTTACTTACTTAAAATTCATTTGGTCAAGTTAACAAGATTTGATGAAGGTGAAATCCATGTATATCATGTCTCTGGAGTACCTTCTATATTTACTCAAGTCGGCCGCCCAAGTGGGGAAATGCGTGAAGTATGGCTTTCAGAAAGAGACTATGAATGTGCACATTCATATGTTTTACGAAATTGTGACTATTTTCAGCCAATTGAAAGGTATATAAGCTGCCATCTCTCAACTTAATTATGCTTTTATATAAGCTCTCATATATATATTTTTTGCTGTGGTATAGATATATAGCATGTTCGAGAAATACATTTTGGCCAAATATACAGGACTTACCGAAAAAGAACTCTCCGCGAAAAGGGCTGACGAATATCATGAATGGGTTAAAGCTTATGTAAGTGAAAAATATATTCATATCTATGTTAATACTATATCTTATTATTCTATATTTTCATATTGTTTAAGCTTATGCAGGTTACTTACTGGAATGCCACAAATCCATTTCCTACTTGGGTTCAAGAGATAGTGCAAGGACCTTTGAACAAGGTCAAAACATGGCCAATGTATTTTACAAGAGGCTATTTGTTTCATACGCAAAATCATGGCTTTGGAGGAAAGACATGTAACTATGGGATATGTGCTAAAGGTGAAAATTACACGGATGCGTCTGATGCAGCGGATTTCCATGGGACCTTAACTGATATCATGGAACTTCAGTATGAGGGGATGGTCAATTTGAGAATCACACTTTTTAAGTGTCAGTGGTATGACCTTGTTATCGGTAGAGGCACTCGGAGGAGCAATGGTGGCGTTGTAGATGTTCTTTCATCGAGACAGTACAATAAATACGAACCATTTATTCTAGGTACATATTTATTTACATACATATATACACACATATGTCATCATTTATTAACTTCTACATGTTTATATTGCAAAAAGCCTCGCAAGCAGGTCAAGTTTGTTATATTCCATACCCATACATAAAAAGACCGAAGAAAGCGTGGCTCAATGTTGTGAAAGTCAACCCGAGGCAAAACATTAAAGTAGGATATGCGACCAATCAACCGGTGCTTTTGCAAACCGAAAATGATGATGGTGTATTAGTGATTACAATTGAAGATCTCGAACTCGAAAATGTGGGAGAGGGAGTAAATCCAATAGATCTCGATTACGATGTCGGAGATGCAAAACCAGAGGATGAATTCCAGTGTAATTTATCGTCTTCGGATGACGAATTAGAAGCTGATCCACAAATTCCGATGTAATGGATAATTTTAATTTGAGATAATATTAAGGTTAATAAGTTTATTCATTTTGAATAAGTTATAATTTGTCGATTAAGTAAGTTAAATTGTTTAAATTAGTGAAATTTGCATATGATTAAATTAATTAGTAAGTAAGTTAAATTGATTACAAATTTTTTAACACATAATACCAAATGTTTTATGTTAATTAATCAACATAATTTATACTTAGTATTAATTAAACACTTATTAATTCTCATATTAACCCAAACCCAAACACAAAATTCTCATATTAACCCAAACCCAAATTAATTTAAAGCCCAGCCCAATTAACCCTAAACCTACACGACAAATTAACCCTCTTCTCTTCCACAAACCCTAAAACATCGATCTCCTTCATCTTCTTCGATTATCCCGCAGAATCTTCAATCTCCTTCATCTTCTTTGATTTCTCTTCGAATCTTCTTCTACTCAACCAAAAATGGTCGGAACAAAGCAGCGAGGACGAAAGAGAGCAGCCGCTCCCAACGTTTCTCAGAGAGCCACTCCCACTGTTTCTCAGAGATCCGCTCCCAACGTTTCTCAGAGAGCCGCAGCACCGAAAAGACCTAACTCCCTTCCTACTCAGTACAATTTTACGTCGGCGGCTCCAAATCCTCCGAATCAGTCAACCCAAGAGCCAGTCCGTGGTTTACCCCAACCTTCAACTCCTAAAGCACCACATTTCTGGTACTTTCCACCGCCACTTACACTTTTCCAGAGCTCGGCTAATCATCAATGTGAAGAACGTGGAAGTCAAGAAGTTCCAAACAATATGTATGTCCAACCGACCCATTCACCTTCTCAAGGGAACTCTCAGCCGGCGCAGAGTCATCCATCTTCTCAAGGGAACAACTTCGATGAGGATGACGAAGGTGATGTGGCAGAGCTTCAGGAGGACTCACTGAGGGAGCTAAATGCTCTGTTAACGATGCCAGGCCGTGATAGTTTTGTCACGGTTCTCTCTCCCACACCTACGCCAAATACGCAATGGTATGACTCTTTTAATGTGGGTTTTAATTGAATTTGGTTTAGATTAGGGATTTATGTTCTGTTTAATTCTGTGGAAAATTGTTGGGATCAATTAGAGGATGAATTAAGATACTAAAGTTTCATTTGATACTAATTCTCTTGGTTTCATGCTTATTGTCCTGAGAACGCAAAGTTTGTCATTTTCATATTATTCCTTGCCTTATCATTATCATTTTGCAAAGCTGGATTGATTCTTAGGCTCAGTTAATCCGTTTGGGTTTGCTGTTGAGTTTCTTTGTTGTTAAGCTATAGTTGTGAAATCTGTTTTCAAGTTTCAACTATGAAAATTGTCTTCTTGTTTGTATGAATCTGGATTTGCCTTTGTTTGCTAGTTAAGTACTTTACTTTGAATTAGCATTGTAAGCAGAACAAATGTCGAAATGTGTAGCTTAATTTGACCCAGTAGCTTAAAGTTATTAAGTACTCTACTTTAAATTTACATTAGCATAGCTGCAACTTAGTTTTGATTGAAACCAACTTTGTTTTGCTTTGCTCTGTGCAATTTGATTGGAGTGATTTCAGTATTGGTTTACAAGTAGTGGTTTCAGTATTTTCAGTTTCATACACAAAGGGTTTTCATTTGCAGGTTTACTCGTGATGTTAAATCACGCCTGGTTAGGAAGATTACTAAAATTTTTACAAACAAATTCAATGGTCCCTACTATAGCTGGTCATGTGTGCCTCAGGATAAAAAAGAAATGTTATTCCTCGAGTTTGCGGTAAAGTTTTCTGTCCTCTAGCCTTCTTAACATATAGGCTTACTTATATTTTTATTACTAACATCAGTTTACTCTCTTTGTTTTGTAGAAAACCCACACTTGGGATCCCTTGATAACAGGGACAGTTCAACAACATTTTGAAACTATTTGCGGACGGCGGATGAAAGACATGGTAAGCAACATTAGGACTAGTCGAGAACGCCCTAAATGGATCAAGAAAACTCTCTGGCAAACAATGATTGTATACTGGGATACTGAAGAAGCACAACAAAAGAGTGTCACCTATTCCAAATATCGTATGTCTGACCGTAATGGTCTCGGTCCTAGCATCCACTTATCAGGGCCGACATCGTTTCAAGAAAGAAAAGGAAAAATGGTAAGTCATTGTAAGATTTCATTTCTGTATTTTATTAACTTTAATTTTTTCATAATCTTTGTTTCTTTTGTAACAATGCAGGAACAAGAATTGGGAAGACCAGTAAATATTGGTGAGGTTTTCGTGCAAACGCATACAAAACCAGATGGTACTTTTGTTGATCGGAAGGCGGAGGATATTGTTCTTAATTATGAGAAGAACATGGAAAAGAAGTTGGCTGAGATCCAGAAAGAGACTTCATGTGTTTCAGACGGTGCTTCACGGCCTCGGGAGCTCACAGAAGATGAATGTAATGCCATATTTCTTCAGGTCAAGTAACATATCTTCTACACTATATGGTCTTTTAATTCAAATTAGTCATGCTCTTTATTCACTGTTTTCTTTTGTTTTGACAGGCTACTCAGAAGGATTCACGAGGTATTCCTTATGGAATTGGAAGCATCAATCTGGAGAATGCTGTAACTCCTAACCAACCAGGAGACTCTTCAAAGTTTGTGACATTGGAAGAGAAACTGAAGGAGGCTCAACGTCTAATCGAGCAGCAAGCTAAGGATAGTGCAAAGCGCGAAGAAGAGCATTCCAAAGTGGTTGCTGAGCAAAAGGGCAAGCTGAAGAACTTCTCCTTGGTGGAAGAGTATCTGGGCGAAACTGATCCCGCCTTTCTGGATTTTTTGGCGAGTCGTTCAGCTGAACCAACCACAACAAGGCCTCTCTCAACCTCTCCACCAACAACTCGTCCTTCAACTCCACATGATTCTGCTTCTTAGGTTTCTTATCTATCCCTCTCAACTTCTTAACTATAATGAACAAGTATGAATGTGTGTACAAACTCTATGTCTTTTATTTGGTGTTAAGACTTGTAAGAATGGTAATCTATGTAATTTTTACTCTTTTGTGTTTTATATTTCTAGTGCTCTGATCTTTGTTTTAATTCCATTAGGATTTTATGTATTTTGTTGACATGAGAAACAAAACAAAATGCAGGCAGCCAAGAATAGGATACCATACATTCTTGTCCCTCATTAATTAGTCGCCAAATTGTCGTAAATCCGTCGTCACATAATCGTAACATAGTCGCATATTAGTCGCTTATTTTGTATAACAAAACATTTATCGACCATATTAGTCGTAAATTAGTCGTATGTCAGTTGGCAAAGTAGTCGCAAAGTAGTCGCTAATATTTACGACTATACTACGACTCCAACAAAATCACCTGTGCTCATGCGAATTAATCGTAAATTTGTCGTAAGATAGTCGTAAAATTAAGCTTCTATGTTACGACTATGTTACGACTACATACAATAGTCGTAAATATAGTCGTAAATTAGCGACTATATTTACGACTACTGTAATCACCGACTATGGATTTACAACTACACTAAGTAGTCGTAAAATAGTCGTAAATCGTGATTTAGCGACTATATTGCAACTAATATTGCAGTCGCCAAATCCATGTTTTTTTGTAGTGTTAGCAAGCTGGTGGCTTCACACTTACCCTTACTTTCATTATTTTGTTGTTTACCCATGCTTTTGTGTTGCATGTACTACTTTTTGGCTACTGTTTGAGAGGTGAAATGTCTTGCTTTACTTGTTTAGTTTGAGGAGTTGTATCGTTCTAACTAGTATCCAATGATAGTCTTCAAGTTCTGGAACGAGTACTGGTGTTTCTTGGCCTGCAATACTGTATAATTGATTCGTTATAGGATTTTCTTTTGACATGCAGTTGATATGAAACTTCTAGGCTCTCTTAGCAGAGAAGATTTGAAAAAAAATTACAGTGATAACTTTCCACAATGGACATCGTTTCCAGCCTTTGAACATGTATTTGTCGTCATCTTGTATGGTTATCTTTTCTAGTTAATACTCATCTTGCATACTTTGCCACAGTTCAGCTTGGCTATCAAAGAGTGTAAGCTTTTCACCTGTTTTGTTGACCAATTTCCAGACAGCAACTATGGTAATACGAGAATCTGTTGAACTTTTCGCCTATTTTGTTGTTTAGTAATAAAGGACCATGGTCCAGTAAAGATGAGCCTACTTCCTTAGGTAAACAAACAGTTTTCCAAGCAACTGTTTGTTTACCTAAGGAAGTAGGCTCATCTTTACTGGACCATGGTCCTTTACTACTAAACAACAAAATAGGCGAAAAGTTCAACAGATTCTCGTATTACCATAGTTGCTGTCTGGAAATTGGTCAACAAAACAGGTGAAAAGCTTACACTCTTGGACTGCGTAATTTCAGTATGTGGAATAAAACTCTAAATCTTAAATTTGTGTGGCTTCTTTTCTCTAAATCTGATTCCCTATGGGTGGCTTGGATGAAGAAACATCGAATGAATAATGGCAGTTTTTGGAACAGCAAGGCTACTGCTACGGATTCCTGGATTTGGAAATCTCTTCTCCTCATTAGACCATTGGCTAAGAGGTTTATCCGGTGTTCAATGTCAGATGGCTTAGCCTCCTTTTGGTTCGATCACTGGTTAGATGTTGGCCCTCTTATTGACTTCATTGGTGAAGATGGTCCTCAACTCCTTGGTATTCACGCTGCTAGCTCCATTGCTGATGCATGCTCTCCTAGGGGATGGAGACTTCCATCTACAAGAACCCGTAATCCATCTCTTGCCTTGCTGCGAGATAAGTTGTTGATTACTCCCCTGCCGTGTCCAGACTCAGGTCCTGACTCGTTCTCCTGGTACATCAACGGTTCGACAAGCACTGCCTTCTCTTCATCTCTTACTTGGGATACGCTCATACCAAGAGATCATACCTGCACTTGGGCTAAAACGGTGTGGTTTAAGGGTCACATTCTGAAACATGCATTCACATTTTGGGTTTCTCACCAAGACAGATTGTCGGTTCGTGCTCGACTTGCTTCTTGGGGTGTTGACTCTTCTACTCTCTGCTGCATTTGTAATCAACACAGTGAAACTCGTGACCACCTGTTTATGCAATGCGACTTCAGCAAACATATCTGGGCAACGCTTCTTAGACGGCTTGGCCACTCCTTGTCGTCATTTGTGGACTGGTCTGACTTTATGCATTGGCTCTTGCTTCCAGCTCCACAACCAGTTGGTAAGCTTCGTTGTCTCACTTCTCAAGCTGCCATCTTTCTCCTGTGGAAGGAGCGAAACTCCCGCCTTCACAATGGTATCTCTCTCTCCCATCAGGCTTTCTTTCGTCAGCTTGATAGATGCATCAGAGATATTATTCTTGCTCGAATTCATCGCAAGCACTTTAAGAATCTCTTATCGCTCTGGTTCTCTTATGAGTAATCGCCTTTAGTGATCTCGATGTTCGTACTCCCTGTTTCGATTAGGCTTTTTATTCTTTTTTGGGCCTCTTGAAACTTCATAGTCTAACCAAGCTTCTGTAACAAACTGTTCCTTTTTGGTATAAATTTTACATTCTATCAAAAAAAAAAATGAGCCTAAACATGTACAATGGTGCACATGATTGCATTTTTATTTTCTTAAACGGATTTTTCGGTGTGATGATTTTGATTTTCTTTTAATTATTTCTATCAATTAATTTGTACATAAAGAACAAAGGTTACTCGAAAAAACTCGTTTATGATATTAATAATATTTTGCGTTACATTTTATTTTTCAAGACTCAAAAACTAACTTAGATGAATCACTAGTTAAGCTTCAAAGATTCTTAGATTCATGAATTAAGCATACTTCTCTTTCTTTTGAGCTTAAAAAGAGATGAAGTTTAAGTAAATTTAGACGTTAAGAATATGATGAAATCATAAGAGAAACAAGTAATGCGATGTGGCTTGGGTTCAAAGACACTTCATAGACCAATGATAATGTTAAAAGAACATTTTACTCTTTCCTCATATCAAGCAAACTCACAATTTCTTTGAAGAATAAAAAGAAAATAACTCCATTAAATAATTGGTCTCATGATAGTGAATAGTGTGATCATCCTCAAAGTCATCATTAGTCTCAACCTTAAAAAGTGAAACAACAACGATTCACCTTTCATGATCCGTCATTGATTTTTAACAGAACAAGTCTTTATACTCTTTTGAGTTTTTGTCTAAGAAAACATAAAAAAGCTTCACAAAATCTGAGACTAGACTTAAGAAAGTGTTTACAGTATTCATCAAATAGTCACTAATTAGCTATTTTAACTCCGGTTAGTATCAAAGAATCAAATTTAAGAGCTTCCATGATCAGAAAATGACTATCTAGAGAGATTTTAATTTTTTGTTACCACTGTTTAGCCGCGGTATCCCGGCACTTCTCATCATCGCCCAGAGCTAACGGCATTGGTTTACTACCTTTTGACCGGTTACTAAACAGTCTCTCGGATATTCTATCTTTAGCCGTTGTTTTCTTACGCCACTTGGAGGATTTCTTGTTTTGTCTTGCAGCATAAGTAAATTCTATCAAACTCTTCGTCGATAACAGCTGATCTTGAAGTTGAATCCATAGCAGCTTCACGCAGAACTTGGAAATTATGTTCCTTAACCTTAAGCTTAACAAGCTTTTTGGCTCTTTGTCTTCCTCTCCTCCCGGATATTCTTCAGAGCCTGTTGCGCTATTTGGCTAGCTAACTGATATTAGGATCAGAATCTGAAGTTGTTTCATCCATAAGCACGTCCTGGTCGATCCATGTGGTTGAAGATTCCTTGGATTATGTGGTTTCCTTCATCATCACGAGGTATAATGACTCGAATTCATCATGTCGGCCCAAAAGAGACGGAGAAAGCCCTAAGAAAAAAAAGATAAAACGCCTTCTTTGCCGCATCCCATGCATTTACCATAAACCGTCTCTCGTTAGCCTCTCACAATCGCCTTTCCAATCGCCTTGTATGGTTCGTTCGTCTCTTAATTTCTCCTTCGATTTCTAGGGTTCTAGTCTTTGAAATTGAGGCCTCTGTTAGCGATCTTGTGTTTGATATTCCCAGTTTTGATTTTATCTTTTTAGGGTCCTAGAAAAATGAAGAGTTTTGAAGAGATGAAGGAGGCTCGTACTCCAGAGGAGGCTAGGGCTGCAACATTAGTGTTTTGGGACATGAATAAGTTTCCCCTTCCCCAGGCTTTGATCCTCGCCTGGTCCGTCCGTGTACCAAACGGTTTCTGGCGTCTCGTGGCTACTTCGGTCCCCTCACCATCACTGCCTTTGGGGAACTAACAGACATTCCTAATGACATCCTAAGAGGACTCTATTCCAGTGGAATCGGTCTTACTCACGAGTTTCCAGGTTAATAAAACCCTCCTTGTTGTTGAATATATGCATAGAGAGAGTCTCTCACGTCTTTAGTTTCTGAAACAGGTCGCAGGAGTATGATGAGTAACATTCATCTCGCTTCCGAGGATAACCCACCGCCAGCTAACATTGTTACATTTATTGAGCCTGAACGTGGTCTTTCTCCCTACTGTCGCGCTATGGAATACAACCTTCTTGTACCGTTTGAAAGTAACGATGATTTTCAAACCTTTCTTCTTCTGGGAGCAGCCACATCTTCTGAGGCAGAAACCATTGGTCATCCTGCCTACTGGGATTGCCTTGTATGCCGCCGTGATCCTCCTGGTCAAGGCTTTGAAAGTCTCACCGCACATCTCTCTAGTCAAGAACATCAAGAGCTGGTTGGTTCTTGTAGCCAAATCAATACATTTTGTATTTGTCATTGCTCTTTTTTAGTCCTTAACGTTCTATTTCTAACTTTTCGCAGACCTTGGAACGGAAGGCTATCACTAGGCGTCGTCCTTTTCCGACTTCTTTTGTGCCTTCCCGTTCCCGTGAATCTTATCCTCCTCCTGTCTGGATGGTGAGTGCATCTAACAACTTTTAAATTTTGTACCTCTTACTTTCTCACTTATGCTTTTGTATCCTTTTTTCAACAAGCAGCCCTACTCTGCTCCAGTACCAATACCAATACCAATGGGGCGTCCCAAGATAAACAAGAAGGCTGTAACATCGCTCTTTTGGGACATCAATAAGTGTCCGGTATCCCCTGGCCCGTCTCTTAAACGGTTTCCGAAGGATAGAGGCTACTCTGGTCCTCTCACCATCACTGTCGTTGGCCAACTAGTAAAGGTACCTGTTGACGTTCTGAGAGAAGTCTATTCCAGTGGTGGTATCGGTCTGACTTGTGTCATTGACGGTTAGTATCTTGTATCCTTGTGCCTTTGAATAATAATTATTGAATTCAGTGTCTCAAATCTATAGTTTCTGAAACAGGCTCCAACGGAATTCATGATCTTGTTGATGATTTCATCGAGAGTAATCCACCTCCCGCTAATATAATGGTCATATCCAATGAACCCACCATTTTGCCACCGGAAGGATACAACTTCATTGCAGTTTCTCGTTTCAAAAGTCTTAGGGCAGGTGTGTGTTCTGGACGTCGTGAGGAGGATAAGGGGAGTGAAACGGGTGATTTAATTTGCCAAATATGTGATGATGAAGCTTACCAAGGCTTTGAAGATTTCATCACGCATCTCCATAGTAGACCACATGAACGGAAGGTAATCAAGCATCCTAGCTAAACCGTTGTATCAATTGTACATTTAGTCATTTGTCTCAACTATTTTTTTTCCAAGCAGATGTTGGACTATGTGCCTATGGGTGTTCGCATCTCGCAGAAGCAACCACTGAGCTGAGCAAGAGGGAGAAGGAAAGCTTATTTTCAAATCTCGTTTTCTTTATATTTATTTACTTAAATGCACTATTTGGAGTTCGGCTAGTATGTTTCAGATGATCAATATTGTGACAGGTGACTATGATTAATTAAAGTGTAATGAAAAACTATTTTGCAAAAACAACTTAAATAGATTCTAAGATGAGATAATCAGCTAAATATATTTCTCTCTCTTAAAATCATTTCTATCTAGTTGTGTGGTTCGTGTTTTGGTAGTAGTTTAGTTGTGTGGTTCTCGTCTAGTAGTTAGTGTAGTTGTGACGATGTCTGTTTGGGTTAGCCCGTTCACCGGATCTAGCTTGTCTCTTGGTCTCGGGACCGACCGGTATCGCTCGTTGGTTCTCCTCAGGATCTTGATTCTAGAGTTTGATTTTAATGGTGCTATGTATTGGCGTGGTTGTCTTCGACTAAGTCTCCCCGTTCTCCGCCTTGAATAACTCTTCTTGATGCATATCAACAGCCTTTCCTCAATGATATCGGGTTGAGCATCAATGATGAAGATTCGGAGTGTCATGGTTTCTTATTCCCTTGTTGGAGACTCTTCTTCGCTTTCGGATTACTATGCTTAGTCTTCCATTTTGGTTTCAATGTTGCTAATTATCTCATTCTGTATTTCCCATGCTGGTTAAATAAGGCATATTACTTAGCTCAGTTGTAAATTGGATTGAGACTTGGGTCTTGGCAATTTAATCACATCAGATGGGAAAAAAAACAAAAAAAAAAATCAATTCTATCTATGCAAATCACTTATGTACACGCACTTATGTATCACAAGAGACAAGCAATGCGATGTGGCTTGGGTTCAAAGTCACTTCATAGACCAAATGTTAAAAAGAACATTTTACTCTTTCTTAATCTCAAGCAAACTCACAATTTCTTTAAAGAATAAAAAAACTTATCCCATAAAATAATTGGTCTCATGATAGTGATCATCCTTAAAGACATCATTGTTCTCTCAACCTCAAAAAGTGAAACAACAACGATCCCAGCTCTCATGATCTGTCATTGATTTTTAACAGAACATGCCTTTGTGCTCTTTTGAGTTTTTGCCTAAGAAAACATAAAAAGCTTCACAAAATCTGAGACTAGACTTAAGAACTGTTTACAGTATTCATCAAAAAGTCACTAATTAGCTATTATCACTCCTATTAGTATCAAAGAATCAAATTTAAGAGCTTTCAAGATCCGAAAATGACTGATCTAAAAAGATTTTTAGTTTTTTTGTTACCACTGGTTAGCTGCGGTATCCCTGCACTTCTCATCTTCCCCCAGAGCTAACGGCATTGGTTTACTACCTTTTGACCGGTTACTAAACAGCCTCTCCGATATTCTATCTTTAGCCGTTGTTTTCTTACGCCGCATCGAGGATTTCTTGTTTCGTCTTGCAGCAAAAATCTTATCAAACTCTTCGTCGATAACAGCTGATCTTGAAGTTGAGGCCATAGCAGCTTCACGCAGAACTTCGAAATTATGTTCCTTAACCTTAAGCTTAACAAGCTTTTTCGCTCTTTTCTTCCTCGCCTCATTGTCTTCCTCCCGGATATTCTTAAGAGCTTGTTTCGCTATTTGGCTATCTAACTCATTAGGATCAAAATCCGAAGTTGTTTCATCCATAGGCTCGTCCTGGTCGATCCCTGTAGTTGAAGGAGAAGTTTGGATTATGGGGTTTCCTTCATCATCACGAGGTATAATGACTCCATGAAACGGACATAATCGTAGATCTCTTCTTTGGCAAAGACCACCTTTCTTTAGAGGAGCACGACATGGAGGTGTCTCTGTTCTTTCTTCTCTATAAACAGTTGCCTGAAGATTCAGTTCTGCTATTTTATCCGCTGGAATTACAGCATCTTGATCCACTCTACCCCAATGGCTCTCGACCTCTAAACCCCGATGATTAGCTCGAACTTCCGTAGTAGAGTCCCAATTACTCAACTGTGATCCCCAATTCATCACCGGCGCTTCAGAAATTAGCTTATCCCTAAGAGGGTCTCCACTGCCTCCAGCCTTTTTAGTGCTTGACGCTTTGTTCAACCTATTTTCTGATGTAGACCTAATTGCTTCGGTTAATGATGGGAGCTGACTTATCGTCACAGGAGCCACGTTCTTGACAGAATCAGTTACAACTTTACCATCATCCTCCTCCCAGATATCTTCTTCCTCCTCGTTTGTTTCTTCGGCTACTTTCAAAAATGTAAAACCAGCGTCTTCGTATTTCTTTGTAGTTGCCAAGATGTTGTTCTTAATATCGATGAACTCTTTCAACATGGAATCTCTCGTTCTGTTATCACTAACTTCAACCCTGATGAGAAGAGAGATCCCTTCTTCGACCGAAATCAGATGCTTCGTCACTAGAAGCTTGCATTTTTCCCTCAATACATCGAACACCACTCTGTTTTCACTAGTTTCTTCAACTTTATCCGATTGTTTCAGCGAATCAAGTCGAATCTGCCTCAGATGAGAACACCGAATCTCTTCATAATCTTCCTCATCTAAAATCGCAAGCGGAATACCATCATCCCCTCTCCATTGAAAAATTTCCAAACACTCGTTAATCTCCTTTATCGTATCATCAATCTCAACCTTCAAGACTCCAAATTTCCCCCTCAAAGAATCAAACTTCTTTCGTAAAATCTCTTTCGTCCTCGTCTCTCGCTCCTCTCTCTCGCGTTGAACCCGTGTAGCGTTTCCTTGCAAATCAGGGAACTTGAACTTGAGGGTATTCTTAAGGTAATCAAAAGCTAGCCTAAGCTCCTTGTAATGTAACCCAAATGACAAATTCCACTTCTCTAAGAACTCAATAGCCTTTGTACGCAAAATAGTTGCAGTAGCTGGTGGTGCAGGAAGAGGCATATTGCTTCTAAATCCAATACTTAGACTCAGTAGCTGATCAATATTCTCCATTACTAGATTTCTAAAGAGCTTTGATCTCATGAAAATCTCGTCGATTATGAGTAGGGTCAGATACCGAACCTGATCAATCATCATAACCACAGTTTCTATGAATCGAAATCAAGAGCAACCACAAAAAATGAAAATCACGAAGACCTTGCGAGATATGAGGAATGAACCTGAGAGTTTTGAGTTTTCATGAGCTCGATTAGGGTTTGCGAAGCGAGTCGGACCTCGGAATCAGAATACCGAACAGTTGATTTGATCGCTTTGAGCAGCCTTGGATCAACCTCTTGAGCATCCGATTTCGTCGCGTTCTGAATCAACCCCATGACTTTCCCTCCGACGTCATCTCTCTCTTCCATCGCCGGTAAATCGGAAATTTGAGATTTCTCCTTCTAGCTTCCCGGAGAAGACGAACGAAAACACAAAACCTAAATAGAAATTTACAGATTTGTATTGGTTTAATATCTGTTTCCTCTATTATGCTGGTAAGTCGGTTTACTTGGTCAATAGAAAATGCTGGTTTAATACTGTATCTGTTTTTCCATTGGATTAGACGGTTTAATTGGTTCTCTTCTTTAAAGCAAAATGACGTATTTGCACCTCTCTATAAATCTTCAGTGCAACAGATTCGATGGGTGTTTAGGTAAAGTACGCTGAAAGATCGTTTATATATTTCTGAAGAATTCCCACCAAAATCACTCTTTACATATATATAATTACGTTCGTATCAAAATATCGAGATGCACCGAACCGATACTATATATGTATATCATTATCACATGAGTACACAAAAAGGAAACAAAATTATATAGGTAGTGATCCAAGTAAGTTACGTTTAGTGGTAAAGCAAGATGGTATTGGTAATAATCGTAGTGGTCCATGTAAAATTAGGTTAGTTAGTTGTTTTAAGAAAAAGTTGAATATAAAGCTAGCATGCAATTCGGGTGAGTTAGTCAAGTGGTAGACATAATTGAGGTAAAAACCTCTAAATCTATCACCAAGTGCTATACAGTTGTATATATATTTCTGGATCAGTTGTTTAGTGTGTCAATTTCAGATTATAGGATTTTCTTCATTAAGTTGAAATAATGTACATGAGAAAGCTTATATACAAGTGTAAACATAAACCAACATTTAACCTTAAGCTAAAAACCAAGTAAACCAACATTTAACCTTAAGCTATGTAATCAATGATATAATCTATGTATTCTAATAGTTTCTCCACAGATTTTACTTCTTATTGACTCCATCTGCAAAAACATTAGCCTTAGAGCTTTATATCAATGGACTATACACAATTCTACGAATACAAGATAATATATAGTATTTGTTACCTAATAACGATAGTAAAAACTCAATTCAAGAGTGAGGTAGAGTTTTGAGACATGGATGAGATTTTATAGGTTGGAAAAACAGAGAAGTAAGCGTCTAAGAGGACATGCATACCACGACTAAACACTAGCTAGGATTCAAGCAAAGCAAAAATTACGCATTATAATAACATACGAAGAAAGGACGGATTTTATTATGATTATCGATATCGATAATCAAAATGAGTTTATTCAAGTTTATGATCTATGAAAATATATTGCCATAACAAAGAGTCAAAAAAAAAACATAAACATATATAGTGATATAACATGCGTAGACGCATTAAAATAATATATATTAAAGTTAAGACCTAATGTGTTAATTGTCGAAATTCAAGCGACATGAGATTCTTGTCTTGACCAATTAAACTGAAACCATGCAGAGAATTATTCAAAGGCATTTAAGAAATCGACTATTTTACCAATTACTCTCCAACAAACCAAGAAAAAACATACGTGATCTTAGAAAAAAAAAAATTTACAATATGATGATGGTATCAAAATACCAAACCACAGGATCTTCGTTCCTTGTTTACCAAGAAAAGTGGAAGACCATGGACCATCCACATTTATTTTCTTTGACGTAGTAAAGTTTTATTCTACTTCATTTCCTCCTTACCCTAAACCCTTCTCCATTTTGGTTTTCTTTATATTTTCATGACTTGTATATACGCATAACATAATCGTGTCATTATATTATTTTGTAGTGTTCGTGGAAAAAATGGGTAATTGTATATTCAAAGGGAATGGTTGGGAAAAAAAGGGGCCAATTTATGTTGATTGACTCTTAAATTTGGATTGACCAAGTTAAATTAGATCCGTCTTGGCTTTATATGTATATTATCTTCTTCTTTTTTTATGTTTGTATGGTTTTCTATCTTAAATCGGATTTTATTTTCCGTTTATCGGATATAATTTTTGGCTAGACCGAATGGGTGTTTTATTCTCTTTTATAGGTTCCGGTGGTGGCAATTTAAAATCTTTTACCCCTTCTTATGGTATCAGTTAATCCAAGGTCGGGAGTAGAATCTCCCCATAAACTCCTCTATATAGAAGCCTTATTCAAAGGTGATAGAGTGTGATTGGCCATGTGAAAGATAATCGGTGGTGATTTTCTCGGTGGTAAGAAGATTTTAAATGGAGCCATGCTTGGATTATTCCTATAAATAGACTTATGGTAACACTTCAAAGATCCGGTGGTGGATTAGGAAGAGATGAGTCAGAGGTCCGGCGTGTTCATGTTCATGAATGTTCTCCTTTTCTTCCTTGCTTAAATTGTAAACACGTGTTTTCATGTATGCCCACGTGTAATGTTGCTTTGACTTTTACCATGTAATGTTTGCCTTATATATAATGTTGCCGGCAAAAAAAAAAAAAAAAAAAGATCCGGCGTTAGCAGAATAAATTAACGGTGTTAAATTTCCCTACCGTTTACACTAAAACGACACCGTATTGGTTATGTTCCTTGCAAAAGTCTTTAACTACCTCCAATTTATGTTGACTTAGTCTTTTAAATTTGAAACTTATTCAGTGTTTTGGAACCCGGTCCGACTCCGACCGGGAGTCGGACCGGGTTCAACCGCGAAACTGGAGAGATAATTGGGATGGGTTGACCCAGTTTGATAAAAAAAAAAATTTTAACAACCAAACAATAAATTATATGAAATTCTCCCTATAGGTTATCCAGAGTGGAACCAAGTTGCTCACATAAATAAAAGTAAAAGACCGAAACCAAGCTGACCGAGCTAGGGAATCTGCTTGCAGATTTGACCCGGGTTTGATTATATAATACCAAATTTTGCATATTTTCATATTTTTTCCTTATCTTTTTATGATTAAAACTTTTTTAAAAAAAATACTAGTTTTGAATTTCATTATTTTCTTCATTAATTTAAAGTTTCTAAAAATTTTGATTTATAAATTTTACTATTCGTTTTCAAACTTGTCTTTTACTTGAGTAGTTGAATTTGATGAAATCAAATTTGAAAGCATTGGTTTCTAGAGTTTAATTTGGTTTTTATTTTATTTCATTTCATAATATCTTTTGTTTGTTTTCACTTCTGATCCATTGTTTGATCAATTTTTTAAATAAATTTTTTTAATGTTTTTTAGTTCAAACTTTAATTCTTTTTAATATATATATATAGATTACACAAGAAGATCAAAGTCTCAACCACGCATTCGTTAGCGATACTGAGTATAATGCGTAAGGTCATTGTTTATCAATTAAGCAATAGGAAGGTCATTGTTTTGGTCTCATCACATCAATATGTAAGACTGCCTAAGCTATTGGATCAATATTTAAGATCTTAAAAGCAAACTATGGATATTGAAGCTTCAAATGAATTCTTTAATATCCTTATTTACTCAATATTTGTTTAATTTTGTTCTATAGACACTCTTGATACAATTATGCTCACATAGAAAAAAATCTAGTCTTTGATTATGATAAGTTACGTTCTACAAAAACAAGACCAAAGTATAGCTCATCATAACCTTCTTACAAGATAATAAATATGTCTAACTTGAACTCTAAAACAAATGTTACCTTAGATTTACTTAAACCAAATCACTAACGTAAAAGATATGACATGGTGTTTATTGACATGATTGTGAGTATAAACTGATTATTAAATGAAAATCAGTTTATACTCACAATCCTGTACATTTTGTGATTATAATCAGGATTGTGAGTATAAACGTAAAAGATAGGACATGTTGTTTATTGACAGGATTGTGAGTATAAATTGATTATTAACGTAAAAGACAGGACATGTTGTTGATTATTGACAGGATTATAATTTTTCCTTATAATAATATCTATAAAAAAACCTTTAAACCCGGTCGGACCACATTGACCTGTGATCCGAAATCTTTGTCGGTCCGGTCTCCGGTCCGGTTTTAAAAACATTGGACCAAGGCTATAATTTTCCTTTCGTTTACACATGGTTTTGATTATGTTTCTAAAAATGAGTTATAGGAAAATGGGCCTCGAACTCATGTCGGCTCGTTAAGCCCAAAAGCTAAGAAAAAAACATAAAACGCCCTTCTTTGCCGCCATTACCGTCCTTGCAGCTCTCAAGCGAATCTGAACCGCCCTTGCAACTCTCAAGCGAATCTAATGACGACGACTCTCGTTAGCCTCTCACAATCGCCTATCCAATCGCCTTGTCTGGTTCGTTCGTCTCTTAATCTCTCCTTCGATTTCTGTGGTTGATCTCTGTTTGAATTCTCGTTGATTTCTGGTTCTTTACGTTTTCTCACTATCGATATTGATTGATTTTTAGGGTTCTAGTCTTTGAAATTTTTGCCTCTGTTGTGTATAATTTTCCGATGTATGCTTGATTTATGGGTTTTCTAGTTTTGGATAATGATTTCTAGGGTTCTAATCTCTGAAATTTTCGCCTCTGATTTTGGTTTGGGTTTTGAAAAGGAGAAGGGGCCTCCTACTCTAGAGGAGGCTAGGGGTGCAACATTAGTGTTTTGGGACATGAATAAGTTTCCGCCTGGTCCGTCCGTGTACCAAACGGTTTCTGGCGTCTCGTGGCTACTTCGGTCCCCTCACCATCACTGCCTTTGGGGAACTAACAGACATTCCTAATGACATCCTGAGAGGACTCTTTTCCAGTGGGATCGGTCTTACTCACGACTTGCCAGGTTAATAATATACTCCTCCTTGTTGTTATCATCCTGATGAATATATTCATGGAGAGTCTCACGTGTTTAGTTTCTGAAACAGGTTACACGGATATGATTGATTTCATTGATCTCTTTTTCGACGAGAACCCACCGCCGGCTAACATAGTTACCTTTTTTGAGCCGTACCCTGCTCTTTCTTGCTACTGTGACGGTATGGAATACAACCATTTTGAACCGTTTGAATCTAAAGATGCTTTCCGAAGATTTCTTCTGGCAGCAGCCTCAGATGCTGAGGCAGAAACCAGTCGTAAATCTGCCTACTGGGATTGCTTTGTATGCTGCCGTGATCCTCCTGGCCAAGGCTTTGACAATCTCACCGCACATCTCTCTAGTGAAGAACATCAGGAGCTGGTTGGTTCTGGTTTCATCATTTTGTCACTAGTTTTTATTGATTATTAACGTTTCCCTTTCTCACTTCTACTTTTCCAAGCAGACATTGAAACGGAAGGCTATCCCGAGGCCTCATGCTTTTCCGACTTCTCTGGTGCCTTCCCGTGAAACTCATCCTCCTGTGTTCATGGTGAGTGTGTCTAATAGCTTTTATATTTCTACCTCTTACTTTCTCACTTGTGGTTTTGTATCTTTATTTTCCGACAAGCAGCCCTTGGAGCATTTCTGCAAAAAGTACTTGGTTCCAATACCAATGGGGCCTCCCGAGGTAAAGAAGATAAAGAAGGATTTGGTTCCAATACCAATGGGGCCTCCCGAGATAAAGAAGGAGGTTGTAACATCGCTGTTTTGGGACATGAATAAGTGTCCGGTAATCCCTGGCCCTGTTGCTGGTCGGGCCGGTCCGTACATTAGACGGTATATGAATCATTTAGGCTACTCTGGTCGTCTCACCATCACTGTCGCTGGCCTACTAACAAAGGTGCCTGTTGACTTCCTGAGAGAAGTCTATTCCAGTGGTGGTATCGGTCTGACTTGTGTACGGTTAGTATCCTTGTGCCTTTGAATAATTATAATTGAATCGAGTGTCTCAAGTCTACAGTTTCTGAAACAGGTTCCAGCGCAATTCGGGGTCTTGTTTGTGATTTTATCCAGAGTAATCCACCTCCAGCTAATATAGTCTTCATATCCGATGAACCCACCGAGTTTCCAGTAAGGCTATACGACTTTCTTGAAAGTACAAGGCGATACAACTTTTTGGGAACTATTCCTTTCATGGCGTGTCTTCTTCCAGGTGTGTTTGTCCTCTCTCACAATGTGCTTGAATTAAGCAGCAAATCTGTTATGTTGCTGAGCTGGCTACTTTTTGTGTGTGTGTGTGTGTGTGTGTTCAGGATATCGTGAGGAGGATAAGGGGAATGAAACGGGTGAATTGGTTTGCAAAATCTGTGATAAAGCTTACCAAGGCTTTGAAGATTTAGTCACACATCTCTATAGTAGAGCACATGAACGGAAGGTAATCAAGCATCCTATCTAAACCTTTGTATCACTATCAATATATATTTTGTCATTGTCTTAACAAATACTAATATTCAAGCAGATCTTGGACTCTGTGCCTATGGGCGTTCGCTTCTCGCAGAAGCAACCACTGAACTGAGGAAGAGGAAGAGGGAAAGCTTATTTTCATATCTCGTTTTGTTCAATATTTATTTACTTAAATGCACTATTTGGAGTTCGGCTAGTATGTTTCAGATGATCAATAATGTGTAATTAAAGTGTAATGAAAATCTATTTTGCAAAAACTACTTAAATAGATTCCAAGTCAGCTAAATATATTTCTCTCTCTTAAAATCATTTCTATATATGCAGATCACTTATGTACACGCACTTATGTATAACAAGAGAAACAAGTAACGCGATGTGGCTTGGGTTCAAAGTCACTTCATAGACCAAATGATAATAATGCTAAAAAGAACATTTTACTCTTTCTTAATCTCAAACAAACTCCCAATTTCTTTAAAGACATCATTGTTCTCTCAACCTTGAAGAGTGCAACAACAACGATCCACCTTTCATGATCTGTCATTGATTTTTAACCGAACATGTCTTTGTGCTCTTTTGAGTTTTTGCCTAAGAAAACATAAAAAGCTTGACAAAAATCTGAGACTAGACTTGAGAACTGTTTACATCAAAAAGTCACTAATTAGCTATTTTAATTCCGATTATTATCAGAGAATCAAATTTAAGAGCTTCCAAGATCAGCAAAATGACTAAACTATAAAGATTTTAGAATTTTTTTGGTTACCACTGGTTAGTCGCGGTAACCCGGCACTTCTCATCATCGCCCAGAGCTAACGGCATTGGTTTACTACCTTTTGACCGGTTACTAAACAGTCTCTCGGATATTCTATCTTTAGCCGTTGTTTTCTTTCGCCGCATCGAGGATTTCTTGTTTTGTCTTGCAGCATAAATTCTATCAAACTCTTCGTCGATAACAGCTGATCTTGAAGTTGAGGCCATAGCAGCTTCACGCAGAACTTCAAAATTATGTTCCGTAACCTTAAGCTTAACAAGCTTTTTCGCTCTTTTCTTCCTCGCCTCTGTGTCTTCCTCCCGGATATTCTTAAGAGCTTGTTTCGCTATTTGCCTAGCTAACTGATTAGGATCAGAATCTGAAGTTGTTTCATCCATAAGCACATCCTCGCTGATCACTGTGGTTGAAGATTCCTGGATTATGGGGTTTCCTTCTTCATCCCGAGGTACGATGACTCCGTGAAACGGACATAACCGTAAATCTCTTCTCTGGCAAAGACCACGACATGGAGGTGTCTCTATTCTCTCTTCTCTATAAATAGTTGCCTGAAGATTCATTTCTGCTATTTTATCTGCCGGAATTACAGCATCTTGATCCACTCTACCCCAATGGTTCTCGACCTCTAAGCCTCGGTGATTAGCTCGAACTTCCGTAGTAGAGTCCCAATTACTCAACTGTGATCCCCAATTCATCACCGGCGCTTCAGAAATTAGCTTATCCCTAAGAGGGTCTCCACTGCCTCCAGCCTTTTTAGTGCTTGGCGCTTTGCTCGAACTAGTTTCTGATGTAGACCTACTCGCTTCGGTTAATGATGGGAGCTGACTTATCGTCACAGGAGCCACGTTCTTGACAGAATCAGTTACAACTTTACCATCATCATCCTCCCAGATATCTTCTTCCTCCTCGTTTGTTTCTTCATTCTCCGGTGTACCATTTACTTTCAAAAACGTAAAACCAGCTTCTTCGTATTTCTTTTTAGTAGCCAAGATGTTGTTCTTAATATCGATGAACTCTTTCAACATGGAATCTCTTGTTCTGTTATCACTAACTTCAACCCTGATGAGAAGAGAGATCCCTTCTTCGACCGAAATCAGATGCTTCGTCACTAGAAGCTTGCATTTTTCCCTCAATACATCGAACACAACTCTATTTTCACTAGTTTCTTCAACTTTAACCGATTGTTTCAGCGAATCAAGTCGAATCTGCCTCAGATGAGAACACCGAATCTCTTCATAATCTTCCTCATCTAAAATCGCAAGCGGAATACCATCGTCCCCTCTCCATTGAACAATTTCCAAACACTCGTGAATCTCCTTTATCGTATCATCAATCTCAACCTTCAAGACTCCAAATTTCCCCCTCAAAGAATCAAACTTCTTTCGTAAAATCTCTTTCGTCCTCGGCTCTCGCTCCACTCTCTCGCGTTGAATCCGTGTAGCGTTTGCTTGCAAATCAGGGAACTTGAACTTGAGTGTATTCTTAAGGTAATCAAAAGCTAGCCCAAGTTCCTTGTAATGTAACCCAAATGACAAATTCCATTTCTCTAAGAACTCAATAGCCTTTGTACGCAAAATAGAGGCATATTGCTTCTAAATCCAATACTTAGACTCAGTAGCTGATCAATATTCTCCATTACTAGATTTCTAAAGAGCTTTGATCTCATGAAAATCTCGTCGATTATGAGTAGGGTCAGATACCGAACCTGATCAATCATCATAACCACAGTTTCTATGAATCGAAATCAAGAGCAACCACAAAAAATGAAAATCACGAAGACCTTGCGAGATATGAGGAATGAACCTGAGAGTTTTGAGTTTTCATGAGCTCGATTAGGGTTTGCGAAGCGAGTCGGACCTCGGAATCAGAATACCGAACAGTTGATTTGATCGCTTTGAGCAGCCTTGGATCAACCTCTTGAGCATCCGATTTCGTCGCGTTCTGAATCAACCCCATGACTTTCCCTCCGACGTCGTCTCTCTCTTCCATCGCCGGTGAATCGGGAAATTTGAGATTTCTCCTTCTAGCTTCCCGGAGAAAACACAAAATCTAGAAAATAAAATTTCAATCGATGAATTTTCCGATTTGTATTGGTTTAATATCGGTTTACTTGGTCAATAGCAAATGGTGGTTTAATACTGTATCTGTTTTTTCATTGGATTAGACGGTTTAATTGGTTCTCTTCTTTAAAGCAAAATGACGTATTTGCACCTCTCTATGAACTTCAGTGCAACAGATTCGATGGGTGTTTATGTAAAATACTCTAAAAGATCGTTTTTATAGTTCTGAAGAATTCCCACCAAAATCACTCTTTACACATTCGAGAAAACGAAGAACAGAGAGAAGAATGATGATGATGATGACGACGAAGAAGCAATACACTTTCTGGATTCTCTTGATTTGTTCCATATCAATATCTTCTTGCTCCTCGATTCAATCGTTCGGAGGTAAAAAAAAACCTTGAGATTCCGTTATGATTTTCCCGAGAAAATTGAGATTCTTGCGCTTTCCTTCACTTTCTCGCTTGCTTTTTCCAGGTCCAAACCTCGGAACCAACTACGGACGATACGGATCCAATCTTGGAGGTACAAATCTACTAATTCCGTTATCATTTCCCGGAAAAAAAAAATCGATTCTTGTTCGTTTTCTTCTTCACTTTCTCGAGAAAATCGATTCTTGTTCGTTTTCTCGCTTACATTTTTTCACCAGGTGATACAGTAATCGGAATCAACTACGGTCGTTACGGCTCAAATCTCCCACCACCAGAATCCTTACCATCACTAATCAAATCTCTCTCAATCAAACACGTCAAAACTTTCGACATGGATCCAAGAATCACAAAATCATTCGCCAACACAGGAATCATACTCTCCCTATGCATCCCCAACGACAAAATCCCATCTCTATCCACAAACCTAACCGAATCCGAATCAATCATCAGAAACTTCGTCTTACCTTACCACAAATCCACAATCATCGAATCGATTTCCGTCGGTAACGAAGTCTCGTTACTTCCTCGATTTTCAAACCACTTAGTCTCAGCTATGGTAAATGTTCACAAAGCAATCAAAAGATACAGATTACACAAGAAGATCAAAGTCTCGACCACGCATTCGTTAGCGATACTATCGCGACGATTCCCGCCTTCGACCGCGAAATTCCACAAATCGATCGGTGAATCGGTGTTGAAACCGATGATTCGGTTTCTCCAGACAACGAATTCGCCGCTCGTGGTGAATGTTTATCCGTATCTGGCTTATAAACATCGTATCCTTCGATTCCGTTGGAATTCGCTTTGTTTCAGCCGATGAATAGCCCTAAACGGAGGAAATACATAGATCCGTACAGTGGAATCGAGTATACGAACCTGTTCGATATAATGTTGGATTCGGTTGATTCCGCCGTGAAATCGCTTGGGTTATCGAAGATTCCGGTGGTTGTATCTGAGATTGGATGGCCGTCGAGTGGTGATTCCGGCGAAGTGGCGGCGAATTTGGAGAATGCTAGGGTTTTTAATCAACGGTTGATTGAGCATTTGAGAAGAAGGTGGAATAAGGTTCCTGTGTATATCTTTGCTTTGTTCGATGAAGATCAGAAAACTGGATCCGCCGTTGAGAAGCACTGGGGATTGTTGTATGGTAATGGATCGAGGAAGTATGATCTGAATCTCTCGCCGGCGATTTGAAATTTGAAACGTTGCATAAAGAAGGAAGAAGAAGGGCAAATTAGTCATTTTAGTATATGGGCTTTTGTTTTGTTATGGGCCTTAATATAGCATAGTAATCCACAGGGAGTTTTGTAAATGAAAGATAGATAAATAAAGGGCACAAGTGGAGTCAGATTTTCTTTCACTTGTTGTCCGATATGTCACGTGCATGATAATAGATTCGTGTAATACTGTAACAAGACATTTTGTCCCGGAATAAATTGGAAATGATAATAGATTCGTCACCATTTTACGGAAGTTGTCGTCTATTTAAAATTATCTTTAACAATTTGCAATATTTTCATACACCAAACAAACAAACAAAAAAAATCTTGGATAAGAGAAATTATACGCTGGCAATATGTTTATTTTCTATTTATCTTTAAAGTGTACGATTTATCTGATAAATGGCACTCTTTTTTTTGTCCTCGTGATACACAGTCTGGCTTTTTACGTTGACAAATAAAATAATTTTTACAATCGTAACACAAAAATGAGTGATCACAAACTCCACTAAATACGCAAATGAGTGAGTGTGAAAGGAGATATTTGCGGAGGAAACAGCGGGAAAGAAGTAGTGGGTATGAAACTGGTGCCTCGTTCGGTGGTTGCTGCATTATTCTGACCATGTGGGTCCATGCGCACTTTGTCTCTGTATAGCCATCGAGGAATTTTTTATCTCTATCTCACTTCTGATTATTAATCATTATCATTGATTCGTTACATACTGACGAAAATCATTTTGTTTCATTCTTAATATACACGTAAAACCAAAAACTGTCTGCTCTCTACAGTTTCACACTCACATGGAGAGGGAGAAAAACAAGAACATACGTCCACCTTGCACTAATGAGACGATGTGTCGCTTACGATAGACATATACTATATATATATATATATATATTAATTACTTTCGTATCAAAATATCGAGATGCACCGAACCGATACTATATATGTATATCACATGAGTACATAAAAAAGATGAATAAGGAAACAAAATTTATATAGGTAGTGATCCAAGTAAGTTACGTTTAGCGGTAAAGCAAGATGGTATTGGTAATAATCGTAGTGGTCCATATAAAATTAGGTTAGTTAGCTGTTTTAAGAAAAAGTCGAATATAAAGCTAGCATGCAATTCGGGTGAGTTAGTCAAGTGGTAGACATAATTGAGGTAAAAACCTCTAAATCTATCACCAAGTGCTATACAGTTGTATATATATTTCTGGATCAGTTGTTTAGTGTGTCAATTTCAGATTATAGGATTTTCTTCATTAAGTTGAAATAATGTACATGAGAAAGCTTATATACAAGTGTAAACATAAACCAACATTTAACCTTAAGCTAAAAACCAAGTAAACCAACATTTAACCTTAAGCTATGTAATCAATGATATAATCTATGTATTCTAATAGTTTCTCCACAAAAAGGAAACAAAATTATATAGGTAGTGATCCAAGTAAGTTACGTTTAGTGGTAAAGCAAGATGGTATTGGTAATAATCGTAGTGGTCCATGTAAAATTAGGTTAGTTAGTTGTTTTAAGAAAAAGTTGAATATAAAGCTAGCATGCAATTCGGGTGAGTTAGTCAAGTGGTAGACATAATTGAGGTAAAAACCTCTAAATCGTAGTCCACATAACTTTTCTATAGTGTTTCTATATTTCTGAATTGGTTATAGTGTCTTAAACTATGACCAAGTGCTATACAGTTGATTATATTTTTATGGATCAGTTGTTTAGTGTATCAATCTATGACCAAGTGTTATACCACTACAAGAAAACATCTCGGTTTCTGACAGACTAATCCGTCAGAAATCCGTCGGAATCAGGGGTTTTTCGACGGATTTCTGACGGATTTGTTCCGTCAGTTCTATCTCGTCAGAATTCCAAATCCGTCAGAATTCCGTCAGGCTACCCCGACGGAATTCTGACGGCCAACAGATCACCGGAATGTCGTCGGAGCCCAGAATTCCGACGGTTGTCTGACGGCTCAATTAACTGACGGAATTCCGACGGTCGTCAAAGCCGACGGCTTGTGGGACCGTCGGAATTCCGTCAGTTAATTGAGCCGTCAGACAACCGTCGGAATTCTGGGCTCCGACGACATTCCGGCGGTTTCCTGACGGATTCCGGTGATCCGTTGGCCGTCAGAATTCCGTCGGGGTAGCCTGACGGAATTCTGACGGATTTGGAATTATTTAAAAAAAAAAAATTATTTAAATGAATTATGTTTTTTTTTTCTTATTTAAATGTATAAAATTTAAATTTAAATTAAATAGAAATTGTTTTAAAAACAAATTTAAAGTTTTAAATTAAATTTAAATTACAATCTAAATTTAAAGTCCTTGACGACGTAAGAACTCGTTCATCTTCTCCTCCATTGCACGGTATCGGTCGTCTGCCTCCGCTTTCTCTCTCAGACGCCGTGCCTCCACCCCTTCAATCTGTTTCTGCATACGTGCCTCCGTCTCCGCCTTCTCTCTGTCGTACCGTTCCTCCAAAGAGGTAACCCGTTGGGTCAGTTCGGCGTTTTGTGCTACCAAACTGCTACCACCGTGATAGCGAAACGACGAAACGGATGAGCAACTGTCTTCGGGGAGGCCGTAGACACGACCTCTACTCTTAGGGGTTACCTAAGAAAAAAAAAATCAATTTCAAAATGTATTAGTATTAAAAGGTATTTTAAATGTGTTTAAAATTGACACGTTTACTAACCTCGTAAGTCAACTCGTTGACCTTGTCGAATGAAACTTCGGTTAGCGGCGGAGTTCCTTCGACGATCGGTTACGATAGGAGGTATTGTTGCCCGGCCTTCTCCACGCTCTCCACGATTTCCCGAGCAATCGCATCTTGGATTTCATCCGTCTGTCTGTTGGTGTGGGCATCTCTGATGATATCAACATGCGAATGACGCACACCGGTCTTCTCAAACTGTTAGCATATTCAAGTATTGAAAATGTTAGCGATAATTAAAAATATTTGGAAAATTAGGAAAATTACCAGTTGCTGAACACGTGACGCCTTGCTCGTTGCACCGAGGTTGTGGGTCGCCTCTCCCTTCCCATTCCGCTGGCTCTTCCGGTTAGTCGAGTTTTGGCCGGATGTCGCTTGAGTGGCCTCCAGTTCCCAATGTGCAACAAGTCCATCCCATAATGTTTGGTTGTCTTTAATAACCTTAGGCACCTTCCCCTTTTTTCTCCACCCGTCCTTCCACTCGTTCATCTTCTGCGAGTACTTTCTCTTCGCCTTTTTGTCGAAATTACGTCGCACCTGAGGAGTTAGCTGGGGGTCCCACGTAAATTCTTGCTGCAAAGAAAACCAATACTCGAATTATTGACAATTGGAATTTAATATAAAAAACTGTATATTTAATTAAGAATATAAACACATACCGCAAATTGGCGAAACCATGTGTCCTGGTCTGCAGCCGGCATTGACTCATATGTGGGATACGGCTTAGTTATCATGCTGTTGACCATTTCGTTGATACAACCTGCAATACCGTTTCCCGAAAATTGGAACCTACACGGTATTTTGTTTCATATTTTGTAAACAATATTTATTAAGCTAATATAATCATTTTAATTTTGAAAAGTAGTCATTACCAGGTCGTGTAGGGTGGTAATTTCGGGTCAAGGCGTGTCAACCTATCCCGACCTGGTTGCGACACAAACTCCTCGATGGTCATTGTCGTGCGAGCAGAAGAGCCAGTTGTACCCATAACAGGAGTGGTTGGGATCTGCGAATCACTCGCAGTCCCACCTCCCCTACTGGAACCACCACCTCCGCTAGTAGCATGAAATATCTCATAATCCCTACGATTTCAAAATATTTTATATAACCTTTTAATTTTCTCCCATATTAAAAATTACTATGTCAATTATAGATATAAAATTTACAATCTTTATTACGGAGTTAGGGCTTTTGGGAATTATGATTTTGAGTTTTTGAGATGTTAGAATTTATGGATTTTAGGATTTATGGTAATTTGGTAATATGCGATATTCGAAATTCGTGAAAAAAGCAATGAAATAATTCCACGACATCACCAAGAACAAACACGTTAAATTTTTAAACGGTTTAAAGGTTTTTTAAGATATAGTTATTTTTTGATTTTTTCATCTTATAATATAGAATTTGGGATTTTGGATATGTTAAAATTTTTAAAAAAAACATTAAGGAAACATTTAAAACAATACAAATTTAAAAATTTAAGGGGCTCACTCAATTTAAGCAACCATTATTGACAATGTCAAGGAATTAGAGATTTATGAAAACCAAGGCAGCATGGGTAGAACTTCTCGGATTCACGGCCTTGGATCTTTGATTGGCAGAACATAAATTACGATGGATCCTGTTGCCATTCGAAGAGCCAATCCCGGGAAAACCAGAAGTTCTACTCATGCTGCCTTGGTTTTCATAAATCCCTAATTACTTAACATTTTCAATAATTCTTCCATACAACTCCCATATTTAATTATTAAAATTTGTATAGTTTTTTTAAAAATTTTATATTTTTAAAAAGTTAAGAGTTTTAAAAAGTTTAGTCAATTTTGTTAAAAAGTTAAATGTTTTTAAAAGTTAAATGTTTTTAAAAGTTACATAATTTGATGTTGTGTTTAAAAATTTAAGAGTTACATGTTTATAAAAGTTTATAATTTTTTAAAAAATTTAAGAGTTTAATTTTTTTTTCAAATTTTTACAAATTACATTTTAAAAATCTCAAAAAATTACAAACACTTATTAGAATTGGAATTAAATTAATTGCAAATGGTAAGTTCCTCAAATTATCATAATACCTTAATCTATATATCCATAAATCCCTATTTTATCAAAATTTCAAAAATAATAAAATTTTCTAAATCCCTAATTTCTAAAATATTTGTAAATCCCTAAATTCCTAAAATTTTCTAAATCCCTAATTCTTAAATTCCTAAATCAATTACGAAATCATGTTAAACTATGCTTCAAATTCGATATTTACCCATTCCCAATTGAATATCACACAATTTCAAGAACGGATTTGAACGGATTTGTAAATTTTCAACGGTATATTAAAATCCGTCAGAATTCCGTCAGATATTCCCGCTTTTTCGATGAGATCGAAGTGTTTAGGCGGGAGTAAATTAGGGTTTTCCGTCAGAAATCCGTCATTATAGTCTGACGGAGTTCTGACGGATCTTTAATTTTTTTAATTTTTTCCGTTTAAAATAAAAGAAATAAATAAAATTTATAAGGATCCGTCAGAACTCCGTCATTATAGTCTGACGGAGTTCTGAGGGATCCTTAATTTTTTTAATTTTTTCCGTTTAAAATAAATGAAATAAATAAAATTTATAAGGATCCGTCAGAACTCCGTCAGACAATAATGACGGAGTTCTGACGGATTCTTAATTTTTGTATTATATTTTTTTCCGGTTCAAACTATTTATAAAGTTTTTGAAAATATGTTTAAGGTTTTTACTTTTTAAATGTAAGAGATTCATGTGGGTTTGTTTTTAAATTTTAAAAATTTTGTACATTAATCCTATTATAAATTTGTATAAATCCTTATAAATTACAAACACTTATAAGAATTGAAATTCAATTCATTGGAAAAAATAGGAAAATCGTTAAAATATCGTACTTCCTAAACAAATATTGAGTTTATCTGTATGCGAGCAAAACGGTATTTAAATTAAGGATCCGTTACAAATCCGTAACGCATTATTGTATTTTTATTTTTCCATTATGGAAAAAATTAATTAAAAAATAAGAAACCGTCAGAAATCCGTCATTATTGTCTGACGGAGTTCTGACGGATCCTTATTTTTTCCGTTTAAAATAAAAGAAATAAATAAAAAATAAAGAATCCGTCAGAAATCCGTCAGACTATAATGACGGAGTTCTGACGGAACCTTATTTTTTTTTATTTTTTTCCGTTTAAAATAAAGTTTTTACATAGGAAAATATATATATAGAAAAAATAAATAAAAAAATAAGACACCGTCAGAAATCCGTCATTATAGTCTGACGGAGTTCTGACGGATCCTTATTTTCTTTTTTCCGTTTAAAATAAAAGAAATAAATAAAAAATAAGGATCCGTCAGAACTCCGTCAGACTATAATGACGGAGTTCTGACGGATACTTAATTTTTTTTATTTTTTTCCGTTTAAAGTAAGGTTTTTACTTTTTAAATGTAAGAGATCCATGTGTTGGTTTTTTTAGTTTGTAACAAATTTAAAATTAAAGAATTTTTTAGATTAATCATATTATAATTTTGTATTTATCCTTATAAATTACAAACACTTATAAGAATTGAAATTCAATTCATTGGAAAAAAATAGGAAAATTGTTAAAATATCGTACTTCCTACAATAATGACGGAGTTCTGACGGATTCTTAATTTTTGTATTATATTTTCCTATGTAAGAGATTTATGTGTTTTTAGTAAAATTTTTAATGGAGAATTGTAACAATTTTTAAATTATAGAATTATGTGGATTAATCATATTGAAAATTTGTATAAATCATTTACAATTATAAACACCTATAAGAATTGAAATTCAAACCATACATTGGGAAAAATTGGAAAATTGTTAAAATAGCGTAGTGTTATTTAATTTTAATTTTTTCTAAGGGGAATTTTTAATTAAAAACAAATTAAGTTGGAAATCCGTATTATAACATATAAAATCATCGATGGTAGATACTAAAATCATGGAGGGTAAAATATTACACATAACAACATTATCCGGATAAACTCGTACAATGGAAAGTCGGAAAATATTAAAATCATGGACGGGTCGGATGTTTATTCATCATCATCTGAGTCTGGAACTGTTTCATATTCGTAGCCAGTAGTTCCGTCATCTTCATCATCAATGGTACATACTTCCGTTGGTTGGTATTCAGCAATCATCGAATTAGCACCGATTATCTGTTTCAAAAATGAATTTAATTAGTTAATTATGATTTCCTAGAAAAATTTATAAACTTATAATATACATGTACCTTAACAATGTTCCGCTCTGTGATGTTAAGGTACTTTGAGTTCCTGTTAAACCGGCAAACGGTAACATTCTTTAGGATGACCACCACACCTACACTAGTGGTGAGTATGTACTCCTCCTTCTTGAAGATGTTATGGTGCATGGTTCCCTCGATTTTTCCTGAAGGATCTTTAAAGGTTACTAGCAGATCTCCCTGGTCATTGGGGGTTAAACTAGAGACCATAGCCACAATCTGATAATGAAATAGAATATACTTGTGAGATAAATTTTATGTCTACATGTTAATAAAATAGGTCCAAAACGTAAACCTTTTTCACTTTCACAAATTGTGAATGCGGACATTGAATTTCAGCAAGCTGGGACCAGAATGGTGTGCTCCTATTGTTATAATATCCTACATGTATGAATGATTGATTTAGTATTTGTCACCTATAATCATTATTGTAAAAGTAAACCTACATATATACCTTCACGGAGTATGTAATCGATAGTAGAAGTCCACCGAGAACTACTAAAATCCTGGTCGGTCTGTGGTGCCTCATTAATGACCTCACGAATAAAATCTTGTGTTGGGCGTGCCTGAGAACTTCCACCTCGCATCACCTGCGCATCATGAGACCTCTTTCGAAACAGGCCTCGGTGTACAACTTGGCCAGGTCTCGGTATTACGGGCGTTTGGTTCAGGGATTGTTGAGTTGGCCGGAGTGACATTGTCGGTTCAGCTTCAGTAACATTTAAGTTATCGTAAGGAGGGCTTGAAGGAACAAGAGTTGTGTTTGGAGGGTTATGACCGGGGGCTCGGTTTTGCATATAGTACCACAAATCTCTGTTTGCCATTACGCAATTGAATTTTTCTAAGGGGGAGTGCGTGTTGAAATTTTTTTATAAAGGAATGACAAAATGTGCAAACTTATGTAGGACTGATATCCGTCAGATTTCCGTCGGAAATCTGTCAAAACACTCTGACATAACACTCCACAAATCACTTCGGCAACTGCAGACGATTTATTAACCACTCAAAGTTTGCCGACATCGTAAACCTTCATAATTCTGTCGGAATTCCGTTACATAATTCTTACGACTTATCTCTGTCGGAAATCCGCCGGTCCACCTGACCAATCAATCTTTGCCAACATCTGAAATCGTCAGCAGTCCGTCGGACATCCGTAACACAATTCTGACGACATAGCTGCGTCGGAAATCCGTCGGTACAGCTGACCAATCAAACGTTGGCGACATCGTGTGGTTTGAATTCTGTCGGTAATACGGTAATACAGACGGAATACCGACGATTTATACATATAACTTCTACTATAAATACACCTGATGGAGTGTATATCTTCTACACCTCTCAGTCACAAACAAAAAAATATGTCTTCTAGCTCTCCAAATGAAGACGCAAAAACAACATCCGAGGCTAATTTTTTTTATGTTCCAAAATACTCATGGGAAACCGAATCTCATTGCGACGAATTCACTCAAGAGATTCCCACTTACTCGTGGGAATTTGATACCTGCTCACCAATCCATAAAGAAGATTCCACATTAACAATAGTGCCTGACAGACAGTGGTCGCAAAACATCCACCACGCCAATCCAATCGAGGCCGAGCAACCATGTCAATTGATGGAAAAGTCAGATACTTACAGTGGAAGTACTTCAAACGTATGTAAGGATCAGTACTATGATTATGAATTCGCCCAAAGCCCAGAAAAGCCAAACTTAAATTTAGATGTTGATGCAATCAAACGTGAATTGTGCGACGAATTTATAGATTCTCCACCAAAGGATCATTACTATGATTTCGAGTTCGCCCAAAGTCCAGAGAAGCCAAACATAAATCTAGATGTTGATGCAATCAAAAGCGAATTGTGCGACGGATTTGTAGATTCTCCAGAAAAGAAGAAAAAGGGAAAGAACATCACTAAATGGTTCTAACAAAAGAAGAAAAAGGGAAAGAACATCACTAAAGTGGAAACCGACATATGATTTTAAAATGTGGAGTTTATTATGTAGTTGTACCATAACCGTTGTGTGTTTAATATTTGCAAGGATTTCGTGTACCTGTTTAAGAATGTGTTCTAAATTTTATGTTTCATTATATGTAATGGTTTATCGGAGTTGCAATACCAATAATTATCGTTAATTAGTTAGTGAACATGAATATATATATATATACTATTAAATAATATGATACACAATATTAGTCCACAGCAGAAATAATTAAGATTTATTCCTTTATTTAATGAAATGAAAAATATTATACGGAACACACAAATGTGAGAGAAGAACATAAAAAACCAAACATATATTCCCAAATTATTATTCTGAATCTTCAGAGGGACCTTCACTAGGGATGGAGTCTGGATCGTCGTCAAATTCCCCTAGTGTTTCCTCTTCGTCCGAATGCACTAGATCATCCCCGACATGTGTGACATCAACGACAAGGTCAATGTTATCTATCTCCTCAACAAGTGACATTGGTACACTTCTGGATGGTTGTAGAGCATCATGTTCTGGAACTCCATATATTTTTCCTCTTGGGTTTATTGGCGTTACTGTGATCCACGGATCAGTACGGTAGGCAACTCGAGGATATGGAATGTAGCAAACCTATTAATAATTAATTGATATTGTTAATATACATGAACAAGAAACCTTAACTATGAGTACATAGGTAAACATATTAGTGTATATATTGATACCTGGTCTGCTTGAGACGCAAGGATAAATGGATCATAATACTGCAATCTCCGGCTTGAATTTATTGAAATAACACCAAGCTGGTCAACTCGAACCCCTCGACCATTGGATGGATCATACCAATCGCACATAAACACAACGCACCTCAAGTTCAACATTCCTGGATAGCGGATTTCCAAGATTTCTTTTAAAATCCCATAGTACATGGTATCTCCGGATTGCGCCGAAATACCATAGTCCGCAGTTGACCTTTGACGTCCTTCCTCGCGGATCCTGAACGAATATCCCCTAGTGCAAAACTGGGGATATGAAATCGCGCTGCTGCGTAAACCATGAACAAACTCCACTAACCATGCCGGGAGTGAATGACCACATGCTATACAATCAGAAACCTAAAAATAAGTAAGAAATAAGTAACATATGAACGTGAAAACATGGAAACGTAAGAGTAAGTAATAATATTAAACTTACATAACATTTTAACCACCCCTCAAATTCTTCGTCTTTCAAGACAGCAAGTTCGGCATCTGTCTTATCACGATGGTAACCACGTGCGAGAGACATGTAGATCCTGTAACATAACAGTCGTTAGTAGATGAAGTCAAATAATTCAATAAATTTATAATGATAACTGATATATATGTACCTTTCATACTCCAAAATTTCGTCACAGTTTCTGAGGATATACGTATGCAAATGTGTGACCTCTCTTGGTGATAGTTTGCGTTTCTTTGCTTTTCCACTGGCTCGACCAACTTGGGCAAATAACTCAGGAACAACCACGGCATACACTGCTTTCTCACCTCTATCATCATGTCGGGGAGGCCATCTCGCCTTAGTACTTACTTCCCGTGGAAAGTAACATTCGGCAAATTGTGAGACTTCCTCGTTTAGGCTTTGTGCGACAATAGATCCCTCAACCCTGCTCAAATTTTTAACCTTTTTCTTCAGGTGGAACATGTAACGCTCGAACGGATACATCCATCGGTATTGAACAGGGCCTCCTAAGGCTGCTTCTCGTGGGAGGTGAATAGGAAGATGTTCCATAACGTCAAAAAAAGACGGTGGAAATATCTTCTCAAGATTACAAAGGAGTACCGGGATATTGGCCTCCAAGTTACGTATCCCGTGGACGGTCAGCGTTCTTGAACACAAATCTCGGAAGAATGCACCAACTCCTACATAACACAGAAATGTAAACAAGTTAGTAAATATATAGTAATATTATGGTAGTAATACACAAATGGGAGTAAGAAATATACCTCCAATTGCTTGGTGGATAGGTTCTGGAAGAAGATATGCAAATACAAATTGAGAAGACGCTCCATCACGACATGACAATCATGACTCTTCATTCCTGTAAACTTGCCTTCCGTCGAATCCACGCAATTACGTAGATTAGATGCGTAGCCGTCTGGAAATTTGACAAATTTTTTGAACCAGTCAAAAAAATCTTCTTTCTTCCTAGCGTCTAACCGGTAAGCAGGCATCGGCAATCTACCGTTCGAAACATGAAGAGATGGCCTCGAACAAATCGATGGCAAGTCGAATCTAGACTTCCAGTTGTCTTTGGTCTTTCCTGGGACGTTTAATACGGTGTTCATGATGTTGTCAAAGAAATTCTTTTCCACATGCATGACATCTAGATTATGCCGCAGTAGATGGTCTTTCCAGTAAGGCAAATCCCAAAATATACTCTTCTTGTGCCAATTGTGATATTCCCAACAACCGTCGAAGGGGTAATGGCCATTACCCCCACATTCAGGACTTCGCTCTGCACCAAAATCTCGTAAGTGTTCAATATGCTGCGACCATCTATCTCAGGAGGTGGACCATGTAACACTTGTTCATTCTTCCTGAAATGTCTTTTAGACCGACGATATGGATGATTTGGCGGTAAAAAACACCTATGGCAATCAAACCATGAAGTCTTCCTACCGTGCTGCAGTTGGAATGCTGAAGTATTTTCTTGGCAATAAGGACATGCCAATCTTCCATGCGTTGTCCATCCAGATAACATACCGTATGTTGGAAAATCGCTTATGGTCCACATAAGTACCGCACGCATCTTGAAATTCTGCTGGATTGAAAAATCATATACCTCAACACCATGCTCCCACAACATCTGCAACTCGAAGATCAATGGTTGGAGGAATATATCGAGTGGCCGTCTTGGATGATCTGGCCCGGGAACTAGAATTGAGAGAAAGAGGAACTCTCGTCGCATGCACATAGATGGAGGCAAATTGTAAGGTGTTACGATGATCGGCCACAACGAATATGTTCTTCCATGCTTACCAAATGGGTTGAAACCATCAGTGGATAAGGCTATGTATACATTCCGTCGTTCATACGCAAAATCTGGATATACGGATTGGAAGTGTTTCCATGCTTCTGCGTCAGAAGGATGCGTGATATCTCCATCTTGACTATGCTTTGCATGCCATCTCATAGCCTTAGCTGTGCGGTTTGATTCGTACAGCCTCTTCAACCTCTCCGCTATGGGTAAATACCACATCCGTTTGAATGGAATCTTCACCCTGCCACTTGTGTCCTGGAATCGGGGTTTCTTGCAAAATTTACATTTGTTCCGGTTCTCGTCTTCTCTCCAGTATATCATACAGTTGTCGATGCACACGTCTATAACCTGGTAGGGCAAACCAATACCGGCGACAAGTTTTTGGATCTCGTAGTATGATCCTGGGGACACATTATCTTCAGGCAAAATATCTTTAACGAACTCGGCGATTGCATTAACACATTCTTCAGACAAATTGTGATCAGTCTTTATGTTCATCATCCTAGTAGCAGAAGATAGCGGTGAATAACCATCCCTACAACCGCTGTATAGTGGTTGCTTTGCTGCGTCTAACATATCGAAAAACCTTCGAGATTCTAAATTAGGTTCTTCAACCCTATCACCCTCATAACCACCGGACTGGAAATTTTCTCTAACCATCGCAGCCGTACTAACCCCAACATCTACATTCGCTGTAGGTTCCCCAACGCTAGACGGAAAATAAGGTTCATTGCTACTGGTACTACCATATTCATAATTCCTTTCTCCATGTAAAAACCAAACCTTATATCCCGGCCTAAATCCATATCTATATAAGTGGTTCCAAACAGTAGAAACTGCAGCACTAATTCTATTACAGCAATTAGAACAAGAACATTTGATATCCTGACCTTTGTTGGCCGCCTCTTGATTTATGGGTAACTGCATGAACTGGCAAATACCATCAGCGTATTCGGTCGTTAATAAGTTAGACCCCTCTTCCCTCATTGGCCCGTCCATCCATGACCGAAAATATGAAGAACTCATCTCTTAAAAAATTTATTTTGGTTTTCAAATGTTGTTATGAACATCTGAAGAAATTTTAAAACTTATGTAGAATGAAAATCCGTTAGAAATCCGTCAGACAACCGTCAAAACCTCCGACACAATAACACATCAATCCCATCGGCCGACCCAGACGATTTTTTAACCAGTCAAAGTTTGCCGACATCGAAAACCGTCAGAATTCCGTCGGTATCCCGTCGACACAAAAAAAAATATGATTTCCGTCAGATATCCGTCAGTATTACCGTTAGAATATTTGTTGGGGTCGGTTTTCACCCGCTCAACAGTAACGTCCAAAGACAAGTTGACTGAAGAAATAGCCCTCTGGGTTCTCGAAGAACATGGCAAAGTAGCTCCTAGGTCCTCATGGAAGTGGTCCGGGCAAGGAGAAGGAAAACTGGGGAGTTGACGAATGGATGGCATGTTCAGCCCGACGAACATGGCTTCGGCCGACCGTGGCCTCGCCCAGCGCCGACCGTGGCTTCGCTCTTCGGGCCGACCATGGACTCGGTCGGTCATGGCCTCACCTAGTGCCGACCGTGGCTTCGGCCGACCGTAGCCTCGCCCAGCGCCGACCGTGGCTTCGCTCTTCGGGCCGACCATGGACTCGGTCGGTCATGGCCTCACCTAGCGCCGACCGTGGCATCGGCCGACCGTGGCCTCGCCCAGCGCCGACCGTGGCTTCGGCAAAGAGGCCGACCGAGTCTTCGGTCCAAGGGTGAGCACGGCTTCGGTCCACAAGCGAACACGGCCTCCTCCCAGTTGTTGATTCTGTCCTTGGTCCAATACCGCCTTCGGCCCAACAGCACCAAGATGGCCTGGTCAAGATACGAAGCCCGCATTAGCGCAACCGACTCTGCGAAGACCTAGGAGGCAAGGCCGACTTAGACATAGTATAAATAGACTTCTTTGTACACCCTAAAGGGGATCCGCAATTTCAATACAAAAACTTGTACTCAAAGCTTTTCTGAGCAATAAACAATCTCTTGACATCTTTCTTGAACCCTAGCTTACCATAGAAATCTCACAAGCTTCCCTAGAACTCTTACAAATTCTAGTTGTGTTGGTTTCGACCCCCACAATTTGGCGCCGACTAAGGGGACACAGAGAATTTCTGACGCTCAAGAGTTAGGGTTTCTTCATCACGCCACCAAGATGTCAAGCAGTACCATGAGCAACGAAGGATCTTCGTCTCACCAGCACGACGAAGACAGAAGCAACTCCATGGAAAACACTGCGCATCGCGCCGCTAACCACCCAGCGGATCTCGCGGAGATCAAGCAGATGCTTGAGACTCTGATGAAGAAAACTGAACATACAGCGAGCGAGCTGCAATCGCTCAAGAGAAGAAAGCGCAGGAGGTCCCGTGTCTGTCCGACACGCCCCAGCTTCGCCACGCCTCGAACCAATCGGAGGGTTCGACACGAGGAGCTACCACCTAGGGCTGCTCGCACAGATCCGAAGGATTTGCCTCCACCACCGCCTCGTCGGGAATCCGATCTAACTCCCGAGCGCATGATCGGAGAATCAGATGAGGATCTGCCTCCTCCTCGAAGACGTGCCCGTGTCGACCTAGAAGTTGATCATGCTACGGCCGCAGAAGAAGGGGATGCGGTCATAGCAGAGCTCTACAGGAGGGAACAAGAGCGTAGGGCTCCGCAAGGCTTCCGAGATGGAGAGGTCGCTGCGCTAAAAGCCCAGTTAGACCAGGTCGCCTCTGACCTAAAGGCAACCCAACTACATATGTACCGGAGCACGGCGAAGGCTCCTGGGATCGCCTCTGTGCTAGAGAAAGCACGGAACACACCCTTCGCTGAGAAGGTCGCGAGAACTCCAATCTCCGACCCCGGAAAAATCAAGCTTCCAATCTATGAAGGAACCACTGACCCTGCTATCCATCTGATGGAATTCGAAGTCGCCTTGGGAAGGGCAAACTTCATAGAAGCCGAGAAAGACGTTGGCTACTGCAAACTGTTCGTAGAAAGCCTCAAAGGGCCTGCCCTCCAGTGGTTCTACAAGCTGGAGAAGAATTCAGTCTACACCTTCCATCAATTCTCAGAGATGTTTGTGCAGCATTACAACATCTTTGCCGAAGGAAAGATCTATGATGCGGAGCTGTGGACGAACAAGCAGGGTGAGAATGAAAGCCTGCGGTCTTTCGTGACAAGATTCAAGCATACACTGTCAAAGGTGGACGGTATTACCAACACATCCGCACTGGAGGCCTTGAGAGGAGCGCTTCGATGCCCCTCTCCATTCTGGCAGGAGTTGACTGTCAACCCACCTGCGACTATCCAAGACGCTCTCCACCGCGCTACAGACTTCGCTCGAAGCGAAAAGGAAGTCCGCGCTAAGAGGGGTGGGAAAACCAAGCACGCGAACGAGCTCATCCAATCCGCTGTGACGCCACCACCCTCTTAGAAGCTCTCGCAATGAACTACGAGGCGACTTGATCCCTGCAAAGGGTACGTAGGCAGCCTGTCTTCGGATAGGTTCAGTTGCTCCCCTCCATCAAAAGGGGGGGAAATAGCATTTCACTTCAGCCTCCTTCCGGATGAGCTCACACGACGCCAACCCCAGTGACAACCTCATCGTCGCACAACAAACACTCGCCACATCACTCATCATGAGAAAAGCTTGTCCTCTACGGACCGATCAAAGCTTTATTCGAGTAGAGTCGTTCTACATCCATTGTTGCTGGCCACAGCAATAGTGTAGAGATACGAACACAATGACATCCACAACGGATACAGCGCGCTATATAAATTCCAGTGACCTCCGTTCAGATTATACTTGAACGTGTCACTCCGAAACCCAACAACACCGTTGGTAATGCAGCTGCTAGTGACCTCCGTTCAGATTATACTTGAACGTGTCACTCCGAAACCCAGGACAAGCGCTGGTCTGAGTCAAGGTGAACTTGCTCTCGGACAGACGTGTCTAGAAGAGCAGCACTATTTTGCAAAGCCCAACAACAACGTTGGCAGATGAGAAGCATGAGCGCATTTGCGTTTTCTCTTCTTAACAAAGCCTCATTTATGAGCAAACGAAGCCTCATTCATGAGCAAACAAGCCTCATTCATGAGCAAACAAGCCTCATTCATGAGCAAACGAAGCCTCATTCATGAGCAAGCAAGCCTCATTCATGAGCAAAAGGACTGGATGAGTTCTTTGTACTGCAGCAACGCAGCAACTTCCGTAGACGAAGCATGAAGTCTTAAAATCTTCACAACGCTTACAGAGTCTTAAAACCTCTTGCGAAAAGTCACTCTTTACCACTGCAAGGCAAAACGAATGTATACCTTGACTTTAAACGTTGATGCTGATACCTAGATACATCTTTTATCTCGGCACTGTTAGCTCTAACACTACCGAGCTGGGGGGCTAACTGTTGGGGTCGGTTTTCACCCGCTCAACAGTAACGTCCAAAGACAAGTTGACTGAAGAAATAGCCCTCTGGGTTCTCGAAGAACATAGCAAAGTAGCTCCTAGGTCCTCATGGAAGTGGTCCGGGCAAGGAGAAGGAAAACTGGGGAGTTGACGAATGGATGGCATGTTCAGCCCGACGAACATGGCTTCGGCCGACCGTGGCCTCGCCCAGCGCCGACTGTGGCTTCGCTCTTCGGGCCGACCATGGACTCGGTCGGTCATGGCCTCACCTAGTGCCGACCGTGGCTTCGGCCGACCGTAGCCTCGCCCAGCGCCGACCGTGGCTTCGCTCTTCGGGCCGACCATGGACTCGGTCGGCCATGGCCTCACCTAGCGCCGACCGTGGCATCGGCCGACCGTGGCCTCGCCCAGCGCCGACCGTGGCTTCGGCAAAGAGACCGACCGAGTCTTCGGTCCAAGGGTGAGCACGGCTTCGGTCCACAAGCGAACACGGCCTCCTCCCAGTTGTTGATTCTGTCCTTGGTCCAATACCGCCTTCGGCCCAACAGCACCAAGATGGCCTGGTCAAGATACGAAGCCCGCATTAGCGCAACCGACTCTGCGAAGACCTAGGAGGCAAGGCCGACTTAGACATAGTATAAATAGACTTCTTTGTACACCCTAAAGGGGATCCGCAATTTCAATACAAAAACTTGTACTCAAAGCTTTTCTGAGCAATAAACAATCTCTTGACATCTTTCTTGAACCCTAGCTTACCATAGAAATCTCACAAGCTTCCCTAGAACTCTTACAAATTCTAGTTGTGTTGGTTTCGACCCCCACAATATTCCGACCGTTTATTCCCGTCGATATGTTGTCGGAAAATCTTGACGGATTTATGACGGCATAGTGACAGCAACCTTTGTCGTCAGTAATACGTCACAAAAAACTGACGAAATCACGACGGAATGATTTTTCGTCACAATTCCGTCAGTAATCCGACGGCTGATAATTCCGTCAGAAATCGTGATGTTTTCTTGTAGTGTACAGTTGGAGAATCGCAAAATGTTTGATCTAATTTGTTAAAAAGATATAGTACTCCAAAACTTTTTTACGTTATAGTGAAATGAAAACTTGATGCTAACAAAGAAAAACTAGCTTTAGTGTGGTGCCAAAATAATTTCATTTCGCTTTAAACCTGCCGAAGACAAATATATTTAAGATTTACGTACGATTTAGGAGTACTTCTCTTTGACTTAAGTGTAAATTAAGGAGTACACTTTTAAACCAATCGATAGGAAAACAAATCTATATCTCGGGATCTTCATTAAGACTAATGAGTATTGATGATAATAATGACGATAATAATGATAAATTGCTTTTATCTCTCCCATTAAGAGTTTGGGAATAAATCAGTCAAGTCAAAATCTAACACGCGCGAGACAAAAACCCGACCCGTGACCCGACCAAATCATAAGCAACCCGGAAACCTTGTTGCTGAATGTTCCCAATTATCGACAAACTCCCCATAGTTCCGGCGAACGCAAAACAGAACCGTCCTTGAGTATTCACCGGAATCAAATAATTACTCGCCGGAAGCGAGACCTCTCCGCCGCCGAAATGAAACACAACCGTCGGAACTTTCACCGTCGTCATTCCGGAAAGATCAAAACACGTGTCGAACAGAGAATACGACGGAGCTCGTTTCAGCTTCGCTCCGAGACGAAACGCGTCTCTAAGCGCCACGTAAGCAGATTGCGTCAGCCTCGTAACCGAAGTACCGGAATCGATGATAACTCCGCCGTTACCAGCGGCGTCTAACTTAAACTGCGTTTCCGAAACGCCGGGAACGCGCGAACCGCCAACGCTGATTCCAAGTAGCTGCAAGTAATAAAACGTGTCGAGTTTCGGGTTCGTTACTAACGGCGTGAAAACAGAGGTTTTCGGAACGGCGTTGTCTCCGAACACAATAGTTGACGGCGGCTTAGAACTTGAACCGGAACTCGTCCGGTCTACCAAACAATAAGAGAATTTTCCGTTATAACGGTTATTCGTCTGTGACGGAAAAGATAACCCACCACGGCCCAAGCCCAATAAGCCAGCAGCACCAACGAACAAGCCTTCGTTATCGTGACCGCAACCTAACGCCACGTGATCAACACGTGCTCCTTGAAACGACAACGTTTCGGTTGAAAAATCACCGATGGTGAAAGATCCGTCACCGTAAGAGACTTGGTAAAGACAAGTCTTGCTTCTCCGGGTAACACATTCCGACGAATCTTCTAATCTCCGACAAAGATGGGATCCACAAGGAACGGTCGCGTAAGATTTTGATTTTTTCGGGTCAAAAACCGGGTCGGATTGGTTATAACAGACTTTACAAGGAGAACATTGAAGCCAAACGACGTCGCTTCCTGTGTCGAGCACCATGTAAGCATTAGTCGCCGGAGTTCCGACACCTAACCGCATGAAATACTCTCCACTTCCTTGTGAGAGACCGGAGATAACGGTGCCGCTAAATCCACCGGTGGAGGAGCGTGGTGGAGTTTTTTTCCTGGTGACATTCCGGCCGGTGGAGACGGCGGCGAGTTTTGTAATGGATTTGACTCGGAGTGAGTCTCGCCGGAGACGGAGGTTGAAAAGTTCCGACGGAGATGCGTCGGAGAAGGAAGATAGAGCATCGACGTGGGTTAAATGGACAGAGAGTGAAGTTGTGGATTCGGGTTGTGGTTTGGATTCGGATTCGGATTCGGATTCGAATATTTCAGGCCATGAGAGGAGTGGGGAAGAAGGGAGAGTGTTAACGACGAGAGTTTGGTATTGAGAAGAAGATGAAGAGACGGTGGTGGAGAGAAGAACGGCGACGGAGAAGATAAGGGTATTTAGGACTTTTCGCTCCATTTCGAAATGGGAAATTTTTGTACTTGAGGATTTGATTAATGTCACATGTAATATAGTCTTGTCCACTCGAAAGGCATATAAAGGCAAATGAAAGCTCGTGTGTGAAAGGTCTTACTTTACTTTTAATTATGGACCGACTTATTTTTTTTATTGTGCTGTAATACTTTTTCTTTAATGCGTAAATCATCATTGCGAAATTATTGACTTTATTCCAAATTTCCAGGTAGAGATGGCATAAAAGAACCTAATCGAATAGAAGTGTGGCTAAAAACCGAAACCAAAATTTAAACCGAATTGAATAGAATGCTTTTTGAATTTAAACTGAATCGAACAAAAATAAAAATCTGTTGTATTTTTCAATTTCAAGAAATTTGAACCGAATCAAACCGAAAAAATTGAATGTTGAATCATATTTTCTATTAAAAAATCTATAACCCATGCCACAAGGACACAAGGGTTTCTTTTGAAGAACCAAAGACTGGAGTGAGATTAAATAACTGCGTCACTGTGAGCGAAATGGTTCTATGGTCTAGTGGTCAGGACATTGGACTCTGAATCCAGTAACCCGAGTTCAAATATCGGTGGAACCTATCTTTCTCCTTTTTTTTCGTTGTTAATCTTTCAGTATTTTTATTGAGTACTCAGCCCCTGTTTATTGCCAATAGATGAGTTACAACATGGCCCAATTAAAATGTCTTGAGAGCTACAAGAATGAAATAGTCCAATAAGATTGTTAATTATGTGCACTTGTTGGGTTTTATCTCAAAGCCTGCCATCTTCTTTTATAGCCCATGAGTTGTAAAAAATGTGAGTTTTGTAATTAGTTTTGAAGTTCATTTTTTCTGAAAATGGTAATCAAGAAACTAAAAACTTAGAAACAGTGTGAAAGGAGAAGTTAGGTAGCACAACAAATTTTGAATTCATTTTCAATCTTTGCTTCAGAAATGAAAATGGATGAAAGGGAAAAATGTGTAGATCAATGAGATAACTTATGAAGTATGAACAATTGGGAATGGGATCATGAACATTAAAGCACCTCTCTACTAATCTACTCTACTCTACGAACTAATTACCCCCTAATTAAGTCTTTCCTCTATAATTCACATTTATTGACTCACTAGCCTCAATTGGTCACAACCCTCCCTCAATAATTTTCATTCTTGTTCACATTATTTACTTTATCTATTTTTCATTTTCATATACTCCTAATTAAATATACTACTAAATTCATATGTTTAAAATTTTAAGAAACAAAGATATGTGTATAAACCAGTTTGTTTTTAGAGTAGTGTCAATTAGTTGCTATAGTTTTGTTTCTTAAGTGGGTACTAATTGATCCTTTGTTCCATACACAGTTATACATTAATTTGAGAGAAGACTTATCAAGAACCAGAAGATTTTACAGGGACAAACAATGGGGAGAGGGAAAGAGATTGAGGCCCATATTTTCAGAGTCAGAGAGAGATCATGTGATATATCTATCTTTATGGTCCCCTCTTCTCCTATAGTATTATTATTCACCTTTTCAACAACAATCAAAATTTTTAATTTATCATTCATTCACGGATTCACCAGAAACATTACAGTGTATAAATAATTAAATCCAAAATTTAAACATATGAGTATTTATGTACGTGTTTTTTTTGTCTTTTGGCTGTTCTTTGCTTTCCATTTATATAATTATAACAAATCGATCAATCACTTGTCGAAGTTGTGATGTGTAACTTTTACATTTGATTAGCTAGCTGGATAAAAAATGAAAACAATAAAGGGCATATGCTTGGAGTTATATAAACGAAACGTAACCGTTTTAAACAAATAATAGTGTGCATTAATGGATGAAATCACAAAATGTTACCTAAGTTAGTCCAATGTTTGTCAGAGGAACATGTTAAATAAACATAGTTAGATCACATGAATTGCAATCCGGCAACTCGTATGTTATCAATTGCGAAACATGTAAAATAGCATTAAGTGGAGTATTTATTAAGAACGGTGTCGATTGCTAACACAAAAAAACGGATAAAAAATGGAATAATATGCATCATGTTGTGAATCAAGAGAACGAATGGGGAAGATTGTGTTTATTCATTAATCATAAGATCCTTTATATAGGATTACTACAAGAGAGAAAAGGAAAATTCCTTTTCCTAATGGGAAAAGGAAAGTACATAAAAGGAAAATCCTAATTCAACTAGGATTCATTAAACCGGCCTAAAGACTAAGTGTTAATGGGCCGTAAACGGACCAGAACTAGTTATGACAATCCACTATGATTTATAACACTCCCCCTTGGATGTCATAACTCTAATGGGCTTGTAATACGCTTTGGATGTTGCCTCATTAAAACCTTACCAAGTAAAACCCATTTTGGGACAAAACCGTGGTGAAGGGAAAAGAGTACAACACGTATTACTCCCCCTGTTCTGAACCTCACTGCAAGTCTTTCAAACGACGCATTCCAATCTGATAAGTAAGTTTCTTGAACGTTGAGGTTGGAAGTGACTTGGTGAATAGGTCTGCTGAATTCTCACTTGATCGTACTTGCTGCACTTGAATTTCTCCATCTTTCTGTAGATCGGATGTGAAGAAGAATTTTGGCAGAATGTGCTTCGTCCTATCACCTTTGATGTATCCATCCTTAAGTTGAGCTATACACGCTGCATTGTCCTCGAACAAGACCGTCGATTCCTGCTTACCTTCGGCCATTCCACAATCCACTCTTATGTGCTGGGTCATCAGCCTTAACCAAACACACTCACGACTAGCCTCATGAATTGCCAATATCTCTGAATGATTAGAAGATGTAGCTGCAATGGCCTGCTTCATTGACCGCCAAGATATTGCAGTTCCTCCATGAGTAAACACATAACCTGTCTGGGACCGTGCATTATGAGGATCTGAAAGATAACCTGCATCAGCAAAACCAACTAAACCGTCCTTAGATTGGTTAGTATAAAATAGACCCAAGTCTTTCGTTCCTTGTAGGTAACGAAGAATATGTTTTATCCCGTCCCAGTGCCTTTGGGTCGGACATGAGCTAAATCTTGATAATAAATTCACGGCAAAACATATATCTGGCCTAGTGTGGCTTGCCAGATACATTAAAGCTCCTATGGCACTGAGATATGGCACTTCGGGACCAAGGACTTCTTCAGAGTCTCTCTTAGGACCAAACGGATCCTTTTCTAGATCAAGAGATCTCACCACCATTGGGCTGGACAATGGGTGACATTGATCCATATTAAAACGCTTGAGTACCTTTTCAGTATATGCCATTTGATGCACAAGGATTCCATCATTTATGTACTCAAGTTGCAATCCCAAACAGAACTTAGTTTTGCCTAGGTCTTTCATCTCAAATTCTTTCTTGAGGCATTCAACTGTTTGGACGATTTCACCAGGGGTTCCAAGGATGTTCAAATCATCCACGTAAACTGCTATGATAACAAACCCTTTGTTTGCAAACTTTTTTATAAAAATACATGGACTGATGGGATCATTCTTATAGCCTTCTTTGACTAAGTACTCACTCAATCTATTGTACCACATACGCCCACTTTGCTTCAGTCCATAAAGGGATTTGTTCAGCCTTATGCAGTGTTGTTCTCGAGAACCTTTCTTATCTTTGAGCTCAATACCCTCTGGTAATCTCATATAAATCTCATTATCCAGTGGACCATATAAGTATGCAGTTACAACGTCCATTAACCGCATATCCAACTTTTCTCTTATAGCCAGACTTATCAAAAATCTAAAAGTTGTAGCATCCACCACAGGGGAGTATGTCTCCTCATAATCTATTCCTGGTCTCTGTGAGAATCCTTGTGCAACAAGCCGTGCTTTATATCTCACGATTTCACCATGTTCATTTCTTTTCCTCACAAAGACCCATTTATGTCCAACTGGTTTAATCTCATAGGGTGTCCGAATTATTGGACCAAAGACATCCCTTTTCCTTAAAGAATTCAACTCCACGTTTATAGCTTCTTTCCATTTAGTCCAATTTTCACTCTGAGTGCACTCATATATCGACGTGGGTTCTAGATCCTCCATAAGTTCAAGTGCTACCTTAAAAGCAAATATATCATCGATTTCCACACACTTTCTATTCCATTGTATTCCAGACATAACATAATTCATTGAGATCTCATTATTTTCAGGAACGTCAGAACCATGAAACTCGGCGTCCCGAGTCTCATTGCTTGGAACTATCGGTTCAGTTATGTCTGGGGTTCCATCAGATTCCTCAACCACGATTTCAGCACCTTTCTTTCTTTTCCGAGGATTCTTATCTTTGGAACCTATTGGCCGGCCACGTTTTGAGTGTGGTTTAGATTCTGTAGCAACTTGATTGTGTCCCTCTTGAACATCAATTCTAATCGGTGCATTAACAGTTGGTATGTAAGACTTAGTTACTCTTTTCGGGTCAGCAAAGGAATCTGGCAATTGATTAGCTAGCTTTTGTAAATGTATAATATTTTGGACTTCTAATTCACATTCTTGAGTCCGAGGATCTTGCCATTTTAAGGACGTTTGATTCCATATAATTTCCTTTACCAGTCTGTTATCTCCTCCTAATGTTGGATAGACAGATTCGTCAAAATGACAATCTGCGTACCTGGCCTTAAACAAATCACCCGTGGTTGGCTCAAGGTACTTAATGATAGTAGGAGAATCATATCCAACATATATCCCCATCCTCCTTTGAGGTCCCATCTTTGTTCTCTGTGGTGGTGCAATAGGCACATAAACGGAACATCCGAATGTTTTAAGATGGGATATGTCTGGCTCTTGACCCGTTATTAACTGTGATGGGGAATATTTATGTTCACTAGATGGCCTGATACGAATTAGCTCTGCTGCATGTAAAACTGCATGTCCCCAAGCTGAGACCGGGAGTTTTGATCTCATTAGCAACGGTCTAGCAATCAACTGTATGCGTTTAATAAACGATTCAGCCAAACCGTTTTGTGTATGTACATGTGCCACAGAATATTCAACACTTACCCCCATGGACATACAATAATCGTTAAACGCTTGGGACGTAAATTCACCAGCATTGTCAAGACGTATAGTCTTTAAAGGAAAATCTGGAAAGTGTGCTCTTAAACGTATGAGCTGGGCAAGCAATCTTGCAAATGCCACATTTCTAGTTGATAATAGGCAGACATGTGACCATCTCGTGGATGCATCAATAAGGATCATAAAATATCTAAACGTCCCACAAGGTGGGTGTATTGGTCCGCATATGTCTCCTTGAATTCTTTCCAGAAAATTTATCGTTTCCTTAATTATTTTGATTGGTGATGGCCTAGTAATGAGTTTCCCTAGTGAACATGCTTCACACGTGAGATTCTTTGGGATAACTCTCCTTTCTTTCAAGGTGTGCCCATTAGTACTTGCTAATATCTTTCGCATCATGTTAGCACCGGGATGGCCAAGCCGGTTATGCCAAAAAGTGAAATTCTCAGTAAACTCTTTGTTTACCATAGCATTTGCTTCTATCATTCCGATCTTAGCACAATAAAGGCCCACAGAAATGGCAGGTATAGTCTCTAGGACTTTCTTATAGCCATGGACGGTTTCAAAGATTTGAAGGAATTCTTTGTTATTCTCGTCCTTAGTTTCAACATGAAGACCATTCATTCGAATGTCTTTAAAGCTCAATAGACTTCTCTTTGAACTAGGTGAATATAACGCATTAGAAATTTCTAGATGCGTGCCCTTAGGTAATAAAATATGGGCTTGACCGTGGCCTTCAATTAAATTTTCTATACCCGCAATTGTGGTTACATTTGCCTTTTTAAGTGTAAGATCAATGAAGTATCTCTTATCTCTTAATATCGAGTGGCTTGATCCACTATCCACAATGAACACATCCATATCGTTCATACTTCAAAAGAGATAACAATAGATACTTTTAAATGACACTCTTTCATTCCATAAAGTTTAATAGAAAGCAATAACACAAAACCAAAGTATAAAGTGTAAAACGTAAAACAAGCAAAACACAAAACACCAAAACAGAAAATCAAAATCAATCACTTAAGTATATCTGAGGTTTCAAAATTCATCAAGTCATCTTGCTCATGATCGAAATCTCCTTCATTATCATGCTGGATCATATGAGTTTCTGGATTCTTCCCTTTAAGGCTCTCTTGATAGAGTTCAACCAGATGCTTGGGAGTCCTACATGTCTTAGCCCAATGATTACTCATTCCACATCGATGGCAAACTGATTTTGGGTTTGATTCTCGTGGTTGAGAAGTAATACCACGGTTATTACGATCATAGTCAGTTTGGTATCCGCGTCCTCGTCCTCGCCCGCGGTTAGAATGATCGTTATGGAATCCGTGACCTCGGCCCTGACCTCGGCCGTATGGATTAAAATGGCCACGGCCACGACCACGATGTCTATAATCACTTTGGACGTGGTTAATTTCTTTCTTTTCATCTGTGGCCACATTCGCTTCAGGAAGTGGGGCTGATCCAGGAGGTCTCATCTCACTGTTTCTCATTAGCAGTGTATTATTCTCCTCGGCTAGTAATAGACATGCTATAAGCTTTGAGTATGTCTCAAAACCTCTTTCACGGTATTGCTGTTGAAGCAACACGTTATTAGTGTGAAAGGTGGAGAAGGTCTTTTCCAACATGTCTTTCTCAGTTACCTTCTCACCACATAGTCTCAATTGAGAAACTATTCTGAACATAGCCGAGTTATATTCTTCCACGGACTTGAAGTCCTGGAACCTGAGATTCCTCCAATCATAATTGGCCTTTGGTAACAACACCGTTCTATGGTGGTCATATCTTATCTTTAATTCTTTCCAAAGGTCCAAAGGGTTCTCAATGGTTAGGTATTGATCCTTGAGACCCTCAACAAGATGATGACGAATGATCGATATCGTTCTGTATCGATTCCTTTCATTCTCATTATTATCCTCAATGATACATTTGCCAAGTCCTTTAGACTTTAGATTTATCTTAGTATCCAACGCCCACTGTAAGTAATTGTCTCCAGAGAGATTGAGGGCAGCATAATCCAAATTGTTGATTTTCGACATCTGAAAACATTCATCCTATTCTCTAAGAACTATAAGATTTTAAAGTTTATGCATATGATGCAAAATAGGTCATGGGTGCTTATATAAACGGGTACGGATGCATGATGCTTATGAAACCAGATTTTTATGTTTAACAACCTAACATAATGTTTTTATATGCTCATGATGCAAGCCTAGTATTCAAATTCTAAACCGTATGATGATATGACCGGATTTTAATCAAGCATGTTATGTCTATATGATGCAATCAGTTTCAGTTTCATGTTTATCAATCAACGAATCAATCCAAACAAGCAAACAAACAAACGAGTTCAAATAAATATGCAACCAAATTTGGACAGAGTGTTTACTGTCGATCGACGGGTGATTTGTGTCGATCGACACAGTTTAATTCAAACAACAAATTCAGGCAGAAGTTTACGTGTCGATCGACATAAAACTAGTGTCGATCGACACGGGTACAGATCATGCAATCGGTTTGGATTTTAATTGAATTAGGTTAGGGTTTCAAGTTAGGGTTTCAAGTTAGGGTTTCAAGTGATTACGAATCATGAATCAATAAACACAATCAAGCAAGCAATAACAATAACAAGCATGATTTAGATTAGGGTTTCTAAGATTATCATGAATCTAGGTTCTTTAGATTAGGGTTTCTTATTGTTTAACTTAACCTCCGTGAGTCTTCTAGTTTGCCGTAACCGTTGATAGGCTGTATGAACTTTCTTCTAGTTCGCCGTAACCTTAAAGGCTGTATGAACTATGATTTGAACAGTAACGCCGGATGAACAGTAATCGTCGATGAACAGTAATCGTCGATGAACAGTGCGCGATGAATAGTGCGCGATGAACAGTACGCGATGAACAGTACGATGAATAGTAACAATGAACAGTAATCGCGTTTTTTGTGTTTTTAGGGTTTAGGGAGCAACTCGTGCTGATAACGTGTTGTGAATCAAGAGAACGAATGGGGAAGATTGTGTTTATTCATTAATCATAAGATCCTTTATATAGGATTATTACAAGAGAGAAAAGGAAAATTCCTTTTTCTAATGGGAAAAGGAAAGTACATAAAAGGAAAATCCTAATTCAACTAGGATTCATTAAACCGGCCTAAAGACTAAGTGTTAATGGGCCGTAAACGGACCAGAACTAGTTATGACAATCCACTATGATTTATAACACATCATAGTAAATAAATAAAATGATGATTAGTTAACCAGCATGCTGAAAACGTAGCAAAATAACAAAACTTTTTTTTTTGAGAAAATAAATATAATAAACCTTCTTTCACTTGAGTTATAAAAGTTATGTAATCGGAAAATGGTTGACATATGGCATGATTCCACAAAAATGTACAATTGATAAAATCTTTTGAATTTTACCTAGCAATGATCAAAACTAGAGCCACTAATGCAAAACTATAATCTCTCATTAGATTACAATATTTGATAATAATTAAGAAAGCTTTAATATAAAGAAAAAAAAGTAAGAACTCTTTTAAATTCTTTGGTAATGGATCTCAAAAAGATTCTCCCAGATGGGAGCTTGACCTAACGGTTAAGTGGGAGTGTGAAGTAGCTCGAAAGTGACTCTTTGAAGACGTACGGACGAACATTTCTTATATGTACATTACCAAAATACCCTTTAATAATTGACAATCTCCACTTCCGGTTGTGAGAAGATCAGAAGAAGAGAGAAAGTGCCAAAGAGTGCGAATGAAATGATCACACCATTTGAATTCTTTTTACGTGTAATGCAAAAGTCCCACTTTTTCATATTTGGAAAGTTTCTATAATTCAAACATTAATCTTATTGTATACATTTTTCTGTCATCTAAACACTATCGGCGTTTAACCTATGAAATGACATTAATACTAGCTCGTCCCAATGGAGATTATATATACGACAATTCTACAAGAAAAAATGTATGTGATTAATAGTCGTTGTATTAACCGTATCTAGATCGTAGAGACACACTACATAAAACTTTCTCGTAGAGACACACTACATAAAACTTTCTTTGTTCCAAATAAAATGTAGTTTTCCATTATATGTGAAAAAGTATTTGAATAGTTCCACATAATATACCAATCCCATAGACTGTGATGATTACATTGAGTAAAAAACAACGTAATCATTTAGGGCAAACTAATCACTGTTACATATATAAACACATGTATTTACACTTATCTTCATATGTCACACATCTTTGAAATTAACTTCGTTTGATATTGTTATACAACGCATGTAATGTTTTTCATTTCATCAACATGAAAATATTTCGAAGTCACGTACCGCAACATGCACGAGGGATCTGATTTCTACCCTAATTAAACAAAAATATCAGATGCATCGCATCAAGAGCTTTGCAATTGTGGATTTTGATTTTTGTGAAACATGTGTAGATTAATGTGATTGACTACAGAGATAATCATACTTTAGTTAACCTGAATTATTGATCATCAATGAGCACATTGTTCTTAGACATCTAATTACCCTTTAAAAGGAAGGAAGAGCCGTTTAAAGATTTAAATCACATCTTAAAATGAATGACTTTTAAAAATAGAAAAATACAGTCTAATTCGATAAATAATATCGAAAAGATACTTGGAAATCATATAACAAAGATACAACATGAGTGCGGAATAATAATATATATGTTTATTACATTTGTTTATTGTTTAACAAGACCTATGCTACGGGTTTAAAATAATTACCCCTAAAATGCTCTCGTTTAGGCTCCACCCAAAAGCAAAAGAAAACATTGTATATATATAATAAATAAGTTTCTGTTTATATAAATCCTCTTCAAGTTCTTGATATTACGTATATTTATATATACTCGTTATAAACATAATGGAAGACAGGAAAGACATGTGATGTACGGTCAAATAGTGAAAATGTACAACATAAGTTACAAATAGCTAGTTTGTATACAGTTTATCGCAAGTTACATTATTGTATTGCAAGGTTGAAGATATAGACGACGTTGGAATCAAATCTTTCTTTCTTGACTGGATTGTCAACTTAAGCCAACCATTGATCTTGTTCACGAAAAAAGTTAATTACATTACTAACCATATTGTTAGTAACCATATTCATTTTTTTTTATATAGAATCCCATAATGGTATTTTTCTTCAACTCTCCGTTCTCTCTTTTTATTAATTTTAATATAACAAATAAGTACCGTTGATTAGTTCAATATGTAATTATATAAATATGAGAATATTCGTTTATTCTTGTTTATTGACGTGGCGACTATGACTAAACAAGTGATTAACTAAACTAACAAATAAATAAATGGAATATAATAGTAATTAAGAAAATAAGCAAATAAAAGATTTCGTGTAATGGATTCCACTACAGCACTAAGCAATTTTTAATTTTAAAATAAAATAAAATAATTTATCGTTGATTATTTATTCCTATCCATGGGTTCATATTCACTTTGAATGATCATATTCCTAATCCTATTTATTTAATTTTACTCTTTGAACCTTTTGTTTAAATATTTACAACTTGAGAGAATATCCCTTTTAGTTGATTAAATTAGTCACTAACTTCAAAATACACGCAGTTTTTCACCAAAATAACGCAACTAATTAAAATGACTATTCCAATTTGGCATCATCTTTAGATTCATTGCGATATGCAAGTCTGAAATCTCATGCAGAATAAGAATCAACGTGAAAATTATTTAAAAACTCCTTTGAATATCTTATTTATGGTAATTTTATCCTCTTACCTTTTCCACAATTATCATTTTTTACTCTATAATTTATTTGGATATGAAAATTCGATTCGTCCAAATCTCCCCTCTGCTTTGCAAGGATTGTCCGTACGTAGTTTTATATTGTTTTAAAAGAAATTTTAGGTAGAATAAATTTTTTTTTTTTTGATAAAATAAAAATTAATTTACTTTCCTAAACGATTCGTGTTTATCATTTTGTTACAAAATTTATTACTATGATTCTGATGACTAGCTAATAAAACATCAAATATTTAAATTTCGTTCCATAATGCATTCTCATATTTTAATCGATTATGCGTAATAGTGTAATTGTGCTTCGTATGCAAAATACACTATTTCGTAGGCCTTATGGTTCATTAACAAACAATATGCTTCGTAATGTAACTGAGTGGTGCATTTCTATGGTGCAAAACACCATGCATTCCTATGGTTCTACTTCAAACAAAACGAAAGAGTTTTAATATAGTTTCATCTTTTGACTTGATTTTGAGTTCAATTACTATTTCAAAATAACTAATATGTTGTATATAACTGTACATTAAAAAAAAATGTATAGTCGATGTTTTCAAAATATCCAATACTAGTTACTTACAAGGGTCATATAGCATTGAATATATAAATGTATATAACAAAAATAATTAGAACGTAATATTTTTAGTATCGACTTCACTATCACTGGGGAAGATAAATGGGAGAGAGCAGATTTTCCTCTGTAATTGAGAAATACTAGTGAAGACAAGTCAGCATTTGACACGTGTCTGTCTTGAATACGACCTAACACCGTGGCAAAATTTACCTTCCTCTGACGTGTCCAAATGGGACCACTTTCTCCTCCGACACTTCGGCATGGCTTTTTCATACTATTTACTATTTCCCTCTCTTCTTTTCCAGTCTCTTCTCAAAGCGCGTGTGTCCTACTCTCTCTCTAAAAGCAATTCATTATAATAAAGCTATTAATCTGCGAAGCGTTACTGTTTTACTGCAACTAAAAGCGCGTGTAGATAATGGAGCACGCACTTGACTCGGTGTTGACTCGGCACGTGCCAAACATAACTCGTACAGTTCCCAAGACCCTCGTCCCATAAAGAGTCATGGCTTTGGCCTTGTGCGAGTGTGGGTGTAGCCATAGCTGTGGGTCCCAGTCTCAATGGCACTTTGTGTAATTATATCTCCAGTGTTAAAAGAAAGTTTAGTAACGGCGAAAATAACGAGTAATTACAAAAAAATTAATAACGGAAGAAAAAATCTGGCCGGGGTATAATACAGAAGCCGACACGTTTGCCTGCCACGATCCAGACACAAGGAAATTAAACGGTGTGTGTAACGGCACCGTCGATTCTTAACGGAAACGTTGCTCGGTTCTAGCGTCTATGTTTCACGGGCCCTCACGTTAGGGGCATTTTCATGATATTTTATTTATTTATTACCAGAGAACTTTATTATCGGACGGCTGAGATTGGTTCTTCACCGTTTTAAATGCACCGTACGTTTCTTAAAAATCTTTTTTTAACCATGGTTGAAAACTAATTAATTGTGGTCCGTAATGCATTTATGTAACGTTGTGTGACCTTTTGTTTGCTTTTTTTATTTATACATAGTTTATTTTAAATATTTTGGGTAACAAAATTCAGTTTCCTTTTTAGCGGTGACATTGACAAAAACAAAAATTAACAATTTTAGAAAAATATTATAAAATGAATAGCGAAAATAGGGATATTTAACTGAAGTTACTGGGGTTGGAAATGACAGGTCTCCATCTGAACCACTAAGAGCATCTTTATTACAAACCCCTTAGGGATCTAAAATTAATAAAAAATTATTAAAACACACGTTTTTTCTTCTTTTTACTCAACTTTATATCTTTTTTTTTTATTTTTTTACTCAACTTTTATTAATTTTATATTTAAACACTCTCTTTTACTTTTAAACATACTCTCCAAAAGATCTAATATTAGATCTCTCTCCTTTTTATTCAACTTTTATTAATTTTCTATTGAAACACACTTTTTTTCTTTCTTTTACTCAAATTTTATATTTCAATATACCCCGCAAAAACACTCTCTTTCTTTTTTTTATTCAAATTTTAATAATTTTATAAACACTTTTGACCCTATTGGATCTCCAATACAATGCTCTTAATAAAGAGAACTATATAAAAACTTTATTTATATATAAAATATTCACAGAAACATTTATACATATAGAGAGAGGAGAGTGTGAATAATATTTGCATGATACCGTGAGACTTTCTTCAAAAAAGGAAGCAGCTTTGGTTTTGCTGGATAGATGGGTTAGGTAAGGAGAAGTAAGCCTAAACTCTAAAACGGCGTGAAGTTTGTGACTGTTGAAGCAAAACAACACGGAGTTTGAAAGGATAAGAGAAGACAAAAAAAAAAAAATTGGAGAGAGAGGGAGAAAAAGATCGGTTTCGTGGCTGGAGAAAAAGAAAATAAAGGAGAGAAAGAGATTTTATCCAACAGTGCCTGAATTACGTTCTGTATAATCAATACGGACATAATCGTTCCTTTGTGTGTCCTGTTAAAAGGAAAAAAATAAAGCTTGGGTTTTTACTTGAGTTTATAATTTCATTTTTTTTCCTCCATTGATGGGTCTTCTCTCTCTCGTGTTTCTTTCATGGGGTTAAGAGTAGTGTTTACTGCGTGATTCGTGAAGGGTTTTATTTCATTTCTTCTTTTTTTTTTTTTTTTTTTCTCTCGTGTTTCTTCTGGGTTCTTCAATGGCGAATGTAAATGAGGATGATTTTAGAAGCTCTTCTTCTTCTTCTTCAAGTGAGTAGATTTGAGAAATTACTAAAAAGTTTTTGTTTTTTTTTGTTTGGTCTTAAAAGACTGTTTTTTTTGCTCTGTAGAATCAGAATCAGCTTTCGTAAAGTTTCAATATTTTTTTCCTCGGGAAACGAACCCACTTTCTTATCTTCAAAGTTTACATTTTTTTGTGTGTTAATCGCTGAAATGTGACTGTTTTCTGATTTTTCAGGGTCTTATGATGATCAGTTATACACAGAGCTATGGAAAGCTTGTGCAGGTCCATTAGTGGAAGTACCTCGTGCTGAAGAAAGAGTTTTCTACTTCCCTCAAGGTCATATGGAACAAGTAATATACATAAACCCAAAATTCATCTCTTTTACTTTTTTGATTTTCTCATTTTCGTACTAAATTGTGGGGTTTTTTATTTTATTTTTGCAGCTTGTTGCATCAACTAATCAAGGAATTGAATCAGACCAAATTCCTGATTTTAATCTTCCTCCTAAGATTCTTTGTAGAGTTCTTAGTGTCATGTTAAAGGTGAAAACTTTAATCACAATTCTTGTTTTTTGTAATCTCTTACTTGAATTTGTTTAAAAATGTAAACTTTTTTTTGATGTTTGAAGGCTGAGCATGAAACAGATGAAGTTTACGCTCAGATCACATTACAACCAGAGGAAGATGTAAGTTTTTGTAACTTTTTTGTTTTTTTGAAGAAACTGATTTTGGAATTTTTGTTGTTGCAGCAAAGTGAACCAACAAGTCTTGATCCACCTCTAGCTGAACCAACAAAGCAAGAGTTTCATTCGTTTGTGAAGATTCTTACAGCTTCTGATACAAGTACTCATGGTGGATTCTCTGTTCTTCGTAAACACGCCACTGAGTGTTTACCTGCTTTGGTAAATTATATATCTTTGTTAAAATCTACTGAAATTTAAGAAGCTTTTAGCTTGAATTCTCACTGAAATAACACTTTTTTTAGGACATGACACAAGCTACTCCTACTCAAGAACTTGTTACTAGAGATCTTCATGGGTTTGAATGGAGGTTTAAGCATATATTCAGAGGTATGAACACTAAACCTTGGAGTTTTCTTGATCTTGGACTATAAATGTGACATGGAGAGTTGTTTTTGTTGTTGTTTAGGACAACCTAGGAGGCATTTGCTTACTACGGGTTGGAGTACGTTTGTATCGTCGAAAAGACTCGTAGCTGGAGATGCTTTTGTGTTCTTGAGGTACAACTTCTTCACCTGAAGCTGAAATTAATACTTCACTGGTCTTGGTTTAGTTTTATGAAATTCATGAAATGTCTTTGTGTGTTTTTAGAGGTGAGAATGGGGATTTACGAGTTGGAGTGAGGCGGTTAGCTCGGCATCAAAGCACGATGCCTACTTCGGTTATCTCGAGTCAGAGTATGCATTTAGGAGTTCTTGCTACAGCTTCTCATGCTGTGTCTACAAAAACACTCTTTGTTGTCTTCTACAAGCCTAGGTATAATATGTTCTCTAGTTGTCTTCTTATATTTGCATTTTTTGATGAGATTTTGTTTCAGGACTTGGATTTAAGAAAGTTTTTCGCCTTTTTCAGGATAAGCCAATTCATAGTAGGAGTGAACAAGTATATGGAAGCTATGAAGCATGGATTCTCTCTCGGTATCCGATTTAGAATGAGATTTGAAGGAGAAGAGTCTCCTGAGAGAATGTAAGTATCCATTTTTCCTCTGATCAAGTTTTTCGCTATTCGTCGAATTGTTCTTGATTCTGAAACTTTGAGGTTTCTTCAGATTTACGGGTACGATTGTTGGAAGTGGAGATCTATCTTCGCAATGGCCAGCTTCTAAATGGAGATCATTGCAGGTTTGTTTTTTTTTACCATTTTTTCGTTTTATTGGTTTACTTATTACGCGATATTTACCAATTTTCCTATCTTCTTGTAAGGTTCAATGGGATGAGCCAACAACAGTTCAGAGACCAGACAAAGTCTCACCATGGGAGATTGAGCCGGTCTCGCCAACTTCACCGGTTTCAACACCTACTCAACAACCACAAACGAAGAGTAAGCGGTCAAGACCCATTGAGTTATCGGTTTTAACTCCAGCTCCTCCTAGTTTCATGTACAAAGAACCGGCCAATGCATCCAGCGCATCGCTTAAACTGTTTCAAGATCCATCGAGCGAGAGAAACAATAGCTTCAAAGCTGAGACTCCTACTCATGTTCCTCCCGCGAGTTCTTGCTACAGATTGTTTGGATTTGACCTCCCAAGCAATCCTCCTGCTCCAGTCTCTTCAGATAACCAACTAATTAATGCCTCTGGAGCTGCGAAGTGTCAAGAACCGATCACTCCAAGCTCGGTTAATGAGCAGAAGAAGCAACAAACATCACGGACTCGAACTAAAGTAAGTAATCACCTTTATCACTTTTAAAAAACAGATTCTAACATAACAAAAATGTTTTCAGTTCTCAATTTCTTAAATGTTTTCAAATCTTGATTTCTTGATTTTTTGGGGATTGAAAAGGTGCAAATGCAAGGTATTGCGGTTGGTCGTGCGGTTGATTTAACATTGTTGAAATCGTACGAAGAACTGGTCAACGAGCTAGAGAAGATGTTTGAGATTGAAGGACAACTTCTTTCTCGAGACAAATGGATCGTTGTTTTCACCGATGATGAAGGTGATATGATGCTTGCTGGTGATGATCCATGGAAGTAAGTAGTAAAACATTTCCGGTTTAGCTCAAATCTATCAACCTAAATTAAACCGGAACTAGTTTAATCAGTCTACTTAACAATGCATTTTATAACACAAAAACACTCATGAATGTTCTGTTTTTGTTGTACAGTGAGTTTTGCAAGATGGCGAAGAAGATATTTATATATTCGAGAGATGAGGTTAAGAAAATGACTACGAAACTGAAGGTTTCTTCGTCGTTAGAGAATGAAGAAGGTTATAATGATTATTGATGATTATTGATGATAATCGTACTTGTAGTTAATTAAGACTTAAGTGTGAAAGTTTAGTTGTTAAGTTAAAGGTTATTCGGCGACGGCGTTTTAGTAAACTTTGGTCTATATAGAGATTTTCAATCTTGTGTATATAAAAAAAGTCTTGGGCCTTTAGTTTTGTTTTTTTTTTCTTTTGTTTGGTGTCAATTTTCAAGTTGTTGATTTAATAGTATTTCGGTTTTTGGGACAGTGGTTGATGGGTTGGTTCACAAATTATATGTACTTGTGCTCCATAACAATTCAATTTTCAAAACCAAGTACATTGAATATGGTATGGGTTCCAAAGATTAAAATCCTACTAATCAATAAAAATCGAAAAGATTGATTAGAGAATATATATGACGTGGAAAATCGAAGCGGTGGGTATAAATGAAAGTCGTTTATTGGAAAAGTAAAATAGTCAACGATATTAAAGGTTTTGGTCCTTTTGGACTAGGTAAAACAGTATTTGTTCCTCTATTCGTATGTCGACAAGGTTGTGCGCGATGGGATATCTTCTATTCGTATGTTAGGAGACGATTCGTTCACGGAAAGACTAATTTTGTAATTTAGCACTTGAAATCAATAAAAGATCTATAGATTTTAATCGGCCACGCCGACAAAAAAAAAAAAAAAAATCGGCCATAGGAAGAAGTAGACGTAGTGTTATTTATAAGAGTCGATTTTCTTTTATATTGAAGTCACATTTTTTGTAAAAACGATTTTGACTGAATAATGATTTTACATTCATTAAAAAAAAAAAAGTATTATACTAACATTTGTAACTAGATAAGTAGTTAGAATTGAAGCATTTCTACTTAATTGAACAAACCAAAGAAAAAACAGAATAAAGCAAATAAAAAAACTTCCATACTGAAATATTACTATACGAGCTACCAAACCAATGTTTTGTAGTATTGTATTAAAACAAAACCAAACAAAACTACAATATCTTTATACAAAAATTAATAAATGACAAAACAAGTTGAATAAGAGCGGTGATGTAGTTGTGCTTGTACTTGTAAGTGAATTTAATCCGACTAATTTTCTTCAACAAAAGAGTATGGTTTGACTTATAGTTTAAGGTTTTTATGGTTGTAGTGTCAACAATACCAAAAATATCCATGCAGTTGGATCTTCAAAGATCTTTTAACATATTATTTAAATCCATTGTCGTTTTTAATAGCCATCTCCAATATTAGTCTCTCAAAATGATCATAAACCGCAACAACAACGATATAGAATCTGATCAAGAAGAAGAAGAAAAAGACAACAATGATGATGATGATGATGATAATGAGGAGATGATAATCACATCGAAACTTCAACTTGTATTAGCTGCGAAATCAAGAAGGTTACAGTACACATCATCACCAGTAAGAAGTCGCCACGTGTCTTCCTTGTCACTCTTGTCTTCTTCTTCTCCTGATCGTGCTTCTGTTCCATTCTCATGGGAAGAAGAACCTGGTAAACCTAAAGATTATCTTCTTCCTCAACCTTATAACTCAAAACGTCTTGGTTTGCCTCCGAGGATGATCTTTCATGCCGAAATGACTAAAATACCCTTAGTCTCCGATCGTCATCGTCGTCGAGTTGCCGCGTTTAAACGGTGGTTCCGACGGAGGAAAGAGAGAGCTGGTGATGTTGTGTTTCCTTCGACGGAAAATGATGAAGAAGAAGAAGATGATGATGATGATGATGATGGTACGAGGATCAAAAGATTACATTGTATCTCTGACGTCACTAAGTGTTTCTTTTGGGTAAATTTACTTCTCTTTTGCCTATAGAATGTTAGAGAAAAGAACAGAGAGCTTTAAATATTTGTTATGTTCTTTTGTTTTTGCAGAAAGTTCCTTGGAGAAGAAGAAATTGAATAAAATTGAGAACAGAGTGACACGGCGTCGTTTTATTTGTCTGGGCTAGTTACTAGTATTTAATTAAGGGCTTTAATGGGCCTAAATACTGGCCCAGTTAACAAATTATTGAATTTCAATTTATTTTTTTGTTGGTGATGATATAGCTGGATTCGAATGTATAATTGTTTAATAGATATATAGCATGTTGCGATAAAGGTATTGTGGGCCATTATAGAATGGACAAATAATGCATAAATAGTGGCTAGGATATGATCTTTTCTCATATGCGATAATGATTACATCAAAGCGGTCCTATAAATTTCTTCTTTTTTTGTTATATAAAATTTTCGAAATTCAGTGGCCAATTTTTCAAAAAAAAAAATCACTTTCGTATTCATATACTATAGATGTAAGTTGGTCATTCTATATGTCCACAACAATTGGGAGTGAACACAACTAAATCTGAAAATATACCAAATGTAATAGCAAATATAAAAATTATGCTAAAGCCCAATAAATATGTTGTTGGGCCAGAAATTAGAATGGGCCAAAAATTATTAAACGGCAGGTAAGGTGAAGCTAGCAGCACAAAACGACATGAGATATGAAGAGAGGTAATTGTGTGGGAGAGAGTGTTTGGGTTGGAACGACAGGTGTCAACATCAGGAAAGAGAAATGATTTTAATCAGAAAACAGTCCTTCGATTTGAAAAAAGGTTAAAATTTCAATCACGCCCCAAAACTGGAACCCACCATCTTACTTTTTGTCGCTTCCTGTCGGTCTTAACGAATTTCTTCTCCAACCCCTCATCTTTTGAATATATGCATTTGTAGCCAATATAGCCAAAATATTGCTATCTATCCCTTATTAATTCTATTTTCTCTAACTAATTGTTGTATCAATGTGAAAATTACTTTTAAATCTTATTATTCCCCAAGTAATTTGCATGGTTTAGTTACTTCCACAACGATCATTTTGACTACCAAAATATGTGTGATTGTAAGTCGCACGTTGGGTAATTACGTTTTTAAAACACGTGATTTAATGGTTTGAGAATGAGTATTTATAAATGCAAAAGTTATATATAACATTATAAATGTATAACTCGTTGTTTGTTTGAAAAGTTTCTTTGGTTTCATGTAATTGGCCTCGATTTTCAGTTTATGTTGCTTTTACAAACTTTTATTTTAATTATGCGATTAACGCGACATTTGATATAGCTTTACCGATTTAAGAATAAAATCATATTAACTTTATATACCCATGTGTGGTGTTATATCTAATGGTCCTTTTACGAAAAGCAGATCACAATGGAAATAAAGGGTGAAATTTTGGTGTCCCCCTTCTTCGTCGAAATAACATAAAAATAAAATAAAATAAAGTATTATTACGTCCGTAGAATAATCCATATTCCTTAAATACAGTCAACTTATATATAGTACTTTATATAAAAGTTATAAACGAAAACCCAATGTTTTTATATATAGACCGTGTTTAGTCACATCTTTATCATAGATTAATCCTGTAATTAGAATTTCAAATTCTCCACCGAATTTTGTAACCTAATCTATGTATAATAGATAAAAAAAAAAAAAACTATAGAGTAATTATGATATCTATACATGTAGTCATGGTATAAGGATTTGAAATTGACAATGTAATTGACTGATTGTAAACCAACAAATAATATAAAAATCACAAAATGGGTGGGCGGGAATAGTATACAACTCATAATTCCACTCACACTTTGTATTATTATGTTACGAAGTAGGAGTAATCAACATGAATAATTAAGATATATAGCTCATTATTATCCTTTCCCTCTACATTAGATTGTCATAATAAGCAATGTATAGTTTGCACACACACACAAAAAAAAATGTTTAATAGGAAAACAAACCGAGTTTTATAGACAATTCAATCGCTATATGTGAAATTATGACAAGTGATTCAAATCGATTTTGCTGATCATTTTTGAAGAAAAAAACAATAGGGCAGTTGTTACTTGAATTTGAACTCCGTACTAAATATACTATCACTATTGTTATTGAGCCAAACAATTATATAAACTTTACAAAATTGAAAATTTTATTATGCTTAAAAGAGGGACCAGAAAAGAACTATAGAGGGAGGCCATGAGACATTATTATCATTTATCACTAGTCAAAAACAACAAACCCTACTTTTGCTTTTTGATATAAAATTTTATATTTTATTTTTGCAGGTTTCTTCTCTTCTCATTCTTCTTCTTCTTCCTCTTGGCTGCTTTCTTTCAACTCCCATAAAGTGAAAGCTAAACGCATAGAGCCATACCGTCCCAAAAAAAGCAAAAGTCCAAAAAAAAACTATCTCCAAAACATTCTCTCTTTGCTCTTTACTCTCTCTCTCTCTGCCTTTCTCTTTGTCAAAGTTCTTATGGATGCTACGAAGTGGACACAGGTACGTCAAAAAGATCTCTCTTTGCTATATCCCTTTGTTTCTTCTTCTCTAACTCTTTCCCTCTCTCTCTATCTCTCTATCTATCTACTCACATACATATATATATATATATACATCTGTGTGTATATTAATACATGTATGGAACAAAGTTTAATTTTGTGATGATAGGTATCTTGTTGTTATAATTTTTTTTTTGGTCACCAGGTATCTTGTTGTTATATATGTAGTCTTATATGATGGATTTAAATCTGGACATGGTTTTTATATATGAATATTTGCATGGGAATTATCCGTCTTGAAACTTTCGAAATTCTCGAATAGAGAGATAAAGAACCTTTTTCTCTATATAACTTCACCTTTTTATGTTGATTAATTAGATTTTGATAACTAATGGATAAAATAAAGGTATGATTTGTTATTTACCTTTTGTTCTTGGTGCTCAGGTCTTACCAATTTTTTTTTCCTTTTCTTTTTCTAATTTTTAGTTAAGTATAATAGTACTACTTTCTCGAATTAGTTTTCTCTTAGATCACCGACGATTTAACCATACAACAAAAAACCTAGATTTTTTTTATATGCATTATCACTTTAAATATAATTCTTCACACCAAACCCTAATCTTGTAAGATTCAAAGACTCGGTTTTAGTTTGACATGGTCAATGACTAATCAAAGTTTTATGTTATAATTTTTTTTAGGGTTTTCAAGAAATGATAAACGTAAAACCAATGGAGCAAATGATTTCAAACACCACCAACAACAACACATCCCAACAACAACAACAACAAACATTCATCTCCACCAACACAAGGCCAAACCCCACCGCATCCAACGGCGGCACCGGCGGAAACAACAACAACATTACCGCTACTACCATGGAAAATAGAAAAGCAAGGCCACAAGAGAAAGTAAACTGTCCAAGATGTAACTCAACGAACACAAAGTTTTGTTACTACAACAACTATAGTCTCACACAACCAAGATACTTCTGCAAAGGTTGTAGAAGGTATTGGACCGAAGGTGGCTCTCTTCGTAACGTTCCTGTTGGAGGAAGCTCAAGAAAGAACAAGAGAACCTCAACACCATTAGCTTCACCTTCAAATCCCAAGCTTCCAGATCTAAATCCTCCAATTCTTTTCTCAAGCCAAATCCCTAATAAGTCATCAAAAGATCTCAACTTGCTGTCTTTCCCTGTCATGCAAGATCATCATCATGGTATGTCTCAGTTTCTTCATATGGCTAAGATGGAGAACAACAATACTTCAGCTCTTGAGCTTTTAAGATCCAATGGAGTCACTTCAAGAGGCATGAACACTTTCTTGCCTGGTCAAATGATGGATTCAAACTCGGTTCTGTATTCATCTTTAGGGTTTCCAACAATGGCTGATTATAAACAAGGTAACAATAACCTTTCGTTCTCCATTGATCATCATCATGAAGGGATTGGACATAACAACATCAATAGTAACCAAAGAGGTGATCAAGAGAATAATGATGACATGAATGGAGCAAGTAGGGTTTTGTTCCCTTTTTCAGACATGAAAGAGCTTTCAAGCACAACTCAAGAGAAGAATCATGGTAATAATACATACTGGGGTGGGATGTTCAGTAACACGGGAGGATCTTCGTGGTGAAAGAAAAAAAGGTTAAAAAGAAATCATGAATTTATTTGCTTTTTTTTTTTAGCTCCTTATATATTATTATATTTTTACTCTGATGATCTTTTGTTTTTTCTCACATGGGTTACTTTAGTTAAAGCTGTCAGAACTTAGTTTACAGATTGTCTTTTTATTCCTTCGTTTTCGGGTTTTTTTTAAATATATATTTCATAATTGGGTTTGATGGTAATTTATATTTTTTAGTATCAAAAGGGTCTTTGTTCATGGCCGGATGGGGAGTGTTGAGGGATATGAGGGTAGAAGAATAAGTGAATACAAGGGCTTTGTGTGTAATCAATGAGAGTTGTATTCATCATTTCTTCTATTTGTATTAGTATTTTATGTAATTTATTCATTTTCATTTTTAATCATAATCCAATCTACATTTGAGTTGTGCAAACCTATACATTTTCTTTTTTTGTTGATTATTTGGAGCTTGAAATTTTATATAGCTGATCCATCCAGTATCTTTATTGTTAGCAACAATTTATTAGTTGCTTTTTAGTCACAGTCCAAATGTCTATGTAACATTGAGAGGATTCACTTCCATACCAAAAAATATACGGATAGTGGCAACGAGTGATATATGAACCATTGAGCCAAAATATAAATGAAGATGTAATTTTCATTTTATGTAAAACTATGACGGTATAACTGAAAGGTTTGGCGTGCGCATTTGTACTCTAAATAACCTATGCAATAATGACATTTGAAATAAAACAGGTTTTTTTTTGTCGTGAAATAAAACAGGTTAACATTGTCTATATAGGTATCATGGTTTCTTTCTGAAAAAAAAACAGCTTTCCAGTGATAATTTACAGTTCTTACTGATTTTTACATGACAATGGGAAAAAGAACCAATCAACCAACTTGTTAAAATTTATAAAATGTGCTGATTCTGCCAAACTACTAAATTCCTTCGAAAATGATGTGTAATCGTTGTTTCTTCAATAATTCAGTATGATCGGTAATAAAATAAATAAATATGATAGGCATCATTATCCACGAATAGTCATGATTATCGAATCCCAAAGCATCGCATTTTGGGGACACTAATATACTTATAGAGCTCCTCAGCTTTTTGACTTTTGTGCCCGTGCGTGAACTTAGCAATGTTTTATCCTCTCTTTCATGTAAAATTCATTATTACACTACATTCGTTTATAGTATAATTTTGAAATTATTTACGCGAATTAAAAAGAGAAATTAGCATGTATAACACATAAAAAAACTATTATTCACATTCTAATCATTATCCCTAAATATAAAGATTATTATTTAGCCGCATAGGATATTTTTTTTGTTATTTGCTTTTTTTTTGTTACTAAGCAAATTCACCCAATTAAAAATCCAAATAACGTTCATTCTTAAAGCAAAAATGAATGTCTACTTAAACTACACATATTTTTTAATCCGAATGGACAATTTTCAATAATTTTAAACTAAGAATACAAGCTAGGTAATTAACACAAAAACAGAATATAATTTTTTTTTTCTTTTTTATTTTGAAACTTAACAAAATACTACTCTCTCCGTTTATTTTAATTGATGTTCTAGAAAAAAATGTTTTTAAAAAATTAATTTTTTACTCTCAATGTATTTTTAATGAAAAATAATGATGATTGTAAATTTCAATACACATTAATCGATTTTATTGAATTACTATTGAGTTAGAGTTATAGAAAGTTGTTTAATGCAAAAAATAAGACATTTATAACTAAAAATTAATGTATTTTCTTAATAGGTGTAAAAATCTAGAACATAAAAAAAAAAAAACGGAAGGAGTATAAGTTTGAAGGCCTAAGCTAACCTGCTCCAACTAATAGCCGTTTGTAACATTATTTATGTTTGCTGTAGTATGTGTAGATCTGTTAAAATTTACTCATATTAATTAATCATCATCATTTGTAATTATTATACTATCAATTAATCTCTTAAAGCAAACACCCACTACACTAAGATTCGGAGACGACGGCATGGTTTTCCTTGAATTCTCGTTATTACCAGTTTTACCGCAATGTCACATTCCACTCGACATTTGTTTTTTCCTTTTTAAACAAATACTTTTAATACTAATAATTAGACCGTACCTTCACGGCTCATCCACCTAACCCGCTAATTAATCTTCTAATTAGTTGGAAATAAAAATCTTCTAATTGAATCTTGGTTAGTGGTATACATATGTCCACATTGAACGTAGCTGCGTAAGATCACATTAGATTAACTTCACCATGACAACATATATTACTACTGAGTTAGAAAAGCTAAATAAATTGACGAATCTAGAAATTGTTTTGTTTGTTTTGTTAAATTTATTAAAACTGGAAAAACGTTTTTACAATAGATGTAACACTGTTTTTGAGTTTTTATTTTAACATTAGCTAGATCAAACGTGGAACTAAATGGAGAAATTAGCAATGACTTAACCAAACCACTAATCGGTTGGCGTATTTGAGATTAATGACTCGGATAGATGCAGAGCCGGACCTGAGGCAAGGCTTATGAGGCATGGGTTTTGGGCCTCCAGACTTTTATAATTTATTATTATTAGTATTATAAATTGGTCTCTGGATTTTTTTGTTATGTAAAAAAGACGTCCAAATTTATAAAATCATATAGAAATCGCTAAAAAAAAAATTTGACTTAGGTGTTGGAATTGAATCCTTGTTTGAATCTGCAAAAGAGAAAGCTTCAAGTGAGAAGAAGAAGAATCATAGCAAAGCATCAAAGAAGAAGATGCATAGAAGAAGTTGTCGTGAACACAAAGTCAACAGAAGAAGAAGTCAACAAGGCTTTGAGTGGTTTTGTGTTAATGGGCCATCGGATTGTTAAAGCCCAATAATATTAGCTAACAAAACCAGAAAACAAAATCAGAACAAGACAAGTGTTGTTGTTAGCTAAAAGTCAAGTGAGTTGTTAGAGTTGTTGCTTGAGTCTTACTTGTAAAACTAGTCTAGTGATCTTAGAGGTATGGACTAGGAGTAAGTGTGTGTGTGGTAAGTAGAGAAA